>JASAOE010001043.1:0-68130 GCA_029964075.1 Patiria pectinifera
ATCCGCTATACAAAACGTATAGTTTGTCAAAATCCATCCATGTTAAGGTACCTTAGACCGCGACACATGAGAGCCATGTCGGCTGGCGCTGACAGCCCTTGCTATGGGGCCTACTGCACAAAAACGAAACTGGGGCCATCATGTACCTACGTCTGGAGCTCACTCCAAAAGTTTCAAGTTTGAAGCCTTGCTGATTTGTCAGCATGTTGGCCTATTCATTCGCTTATACAGCAAGCTATAGTTTGTCAAAATCCATCCATGGTAAGGTACCTTTAGACCGCGACACATGAGAGCCATGTCGGCGGGCGCTGACAGCCCTTGCTATGGGGACTACTGCACAAAAACGAAACTGGGGGCATCATGTACCTACGTCTGGGGCTCACTCCAAAAGTTTCAAGTCTGAAGCCTTGCTGATTTGTCAGCTTGTTGACCTATTCATCCGCTATACAACAAGCTATAGTTTGTTAAAATCAATTCATGATAAGGTACCTTTAGACCGCGACTCATGAGAGCTATGTCGGCTGGCGCTGACAGCCCTTGCTATGGGACTTACTGCACAAAAACGAAACTGGGGGCATCATGTACCTACGTCTGGGGCTCACTCCAAAAGTTTCAAGTCTGAAGCCTTGCCGAGTTGTCAGCATGTTGGCCTATTCATCCGATATACAACAAGCTATAGTTTGTCAAAATCCATCCATGTTAAGGTACCTTTAGACCGCGACACATGAGAGCCATGTCGGCTGGCGCTGACAGCCCTTGCTATGGGGCCTACTGCACAAAAACGAAACTGGGGGCATCATGTACCTACGTCTGGGGCTCACTCCAAAAGTTTCAAGTCTGAAGCATTGCCGAGTTGTCAGCATGTTGGCCTATTCATCTGCTATACAACAAGCTATAGTTCGCCAAAATCCATCCATGTTAAGGTACCTTTAGACCGCGACACATGAAAGCCATGTCGGCTGGCGCTGACAGCCCTTGCTATGGGGCCTACTGCACAAAAAACGAAACTGGGGGCATCATGTACATACGTCTGGGACTCACTCTAAAAGTTTCAAATCTGAAGCCTTGCCGATTTGTCAGCATGTTGGCCTATTCATCCGATATACAACAAGCTATAGTTTGTCAAAATCCATCCATGTTAAGGTACCTTTAGACCGCGACACATGAGAGCCATGTCGGCTGGCGCTGAAAGCCCTTGCTATGGGGCCTACTGCACAAAAACGAAACTGGGGGCATCATGTACCTACGTCTGAAGCTCACTCCAAAAGTTTCAAGTTTGAAGCCTTGCTGATTTGTCAGCATGTTGGCATATTCATTCGCTATACAACAAGCTATAGTTTGTCAAAATCCATCCATGTTAAGGTACCTTTAGACCGCGACACATGAGGGCCATGTCGGCTAGCGCTGACAGCCCTTGATATGGGGCCTACTGCACAAAAACGAAACTGGGGGCATCATGTACCTACGTCTGGGGCTCACACTAAAAGTTTCAAGTCTGAAGCCTTGCCGATTTGTCAGCATGTTGACCTATTCATCCGCTATACAACAAGCTATAGTTTGTCAAAATCCATTCATGTTAAGGTACCTTTAGACCGCGACACATGAGAGCCATGTCGGCTGGCGCTGACAGCCCTTGCTATGGGGCCTACTGCACAAAAACGAAACTGGGGGCATCATGTACCTACGTCTGGGGCTCACTCCAAAAGTTTCAAGTCTGAAGCCTTGCCGAGTTGTCAGCATGTTGGCCTATTCATCTGCTATACAACAAGCTATAGTTTGCCAAAATCCATCCATGTTAAGGTACCTTTAGACCGCGACACATGAAAGCCATGTCGGCTGGCGCTGACAGCCCTTGCTATGGGGCCTACTGCACAAAAAACGAAACTGGGGGCATCATGTACCTATGTCTGGGGCTCACTCTAAAAGTTTCAAATCTGAAGCCTTGCCGATTTGTCAGCATGTTGGCCTATTCATCCGATATACAACAAGCTATAGTTTGTCAAAATCCATCCATGTTAAGGTACCTTTAGACCGCGACACATGAGAGCCATGTCGGCTGGCGCTGACAGCCCTTGCTATGGGGCCTACTGCACAAAAACGAAACTGGGGGCATCATGTACCTACGTCTGGGGCTCACTCCAAAAGTTTCAAGTCTGAAGCCTTGCCGAGTTGTCAGCATGTTGGCCTATTCATCTGCTATACAACAAGCTATAGTTCGCCAAAATCCATCCATGTTAAGGTACCTTTAGACCGCGACACATGAAAGCCATGTCGGCTGGCGCTGACAGCCCTTGCTATGGGGCCTACTGCACAAAAAACGAAACTGGGGGCATCATGTACATACGTCTGGGACTCACTCTAAAAGTTTCAAATCTGAAGCCTTGCCGATTTGTCAGCATGTTGGCCTATTCATCCGATATACAACAAGCTATAGTTTGTCAAAATCCATCCATGTTAAGGTACCTTTAGACCGCGACACATGAGAGCCATGTCGGCTGGCGCTGACAGCCCTTGCTATGGGGCCTACTGCACAAAAACGAAACTGGGGGCATCATGTACCTACGTCTGGGTCTCACTCTGAAAGTTTCAAGTCTGAAGCCTTGCCGATTTGTCAGCATGTTGGCCTATTCATCCGCTATACAACAAGCTATAGTTTGTCAAAATCCATCCATGTTAAGGTACCTTTAGACCGCGACACATGAGAGCCATGTCGGCTGGCGCTGACAGCCCTTGCTATGGGGCCTACTGCACAAAAACGAAACTGGGGGCATCATGTACCTACGTCTGGGGCTCACTCCAAAAGTTTCAAGTCTGAAGCCTTGCCGATTTGTCAGCATGTTGGCCTATTCATCCGATATACAACAAGCTATAGTTTGTCAAAATCCATCTATGTTAAGGTACCTTTAGACCGCGACACATGAGAGCCATGACGGCTGGCGCTGACAGCCCTTGCTATGGGGCCTACTGCACAAAAACGAATCTGGGGGCATCATGTACCTACGTCTGGGTCTCACTCTGAAAGTTTCAAGTCTGAAGCCTTGCCGATTTGTCAGCATGTTGGCCTATTCATCCGCTATACAACAAGCTATAGTTTGTCAAAATCCATCCATGTTAAGGTACCTTTAGACCGCGACACATGAGAGCCATGTCGGCTGGCGCTGAAAGCCCTTGCTATGGGGCCTACTGCACAAAAACGAAACTGGGGGTATCATGTACCTACGTCTGAAGCTCACTCCAAAAGTTTCAAGTCTGAAGACTTGCCGATTTGTCAGCATGTTGGCCTATTCATCCGATATACAAAAGGTATAGTTTGTCAAAATCCATCCATGTTAAGATACCTTTAGACCGCGACACATGAGAGCCATGTCGGCTGGCGCTGACAGCCCTTGCTATGGGGCCTACTGCACAAAAACGAAACTGGGGGCATCATGTACCTACGTCTGGAGCTCACTCCAAAAGTTTCAAGTTTGAAGCATTGCTGATTTGTCAGCATGTTGGCCTATTCATTCGCTATACAACAAGCTATAGTTTGTCAAAATCCATCCATGTTAAGGTACCTTTAGACCGCGACACATGAGACCCATGTCGGCTAGCGCTGACAGCCCTTGCTATGGGGCCTACTGCACAAAAACGAAACTGGGGGCATCATGTACCTACGTCTGGGGCTCACTCTAAAAGTTTCAAGTCTGAAGCCTTGCCGATTTGTCAGCATGTTGACCTATTCATCCGCTATACAACAAGCTATAGTTTGTCAAAATCCATTCATGTTAAGGTACCTTTAGACCGCGACACATGAGAGCCATGTCGGCTGGCGCTGACAGCCCTTGCTATGGGGCCTACTGCACAAAAACGAAACTGGGGGCATCATGTACCTACGTCTGGGGCTCACTCCAAAAGTTTCAAGTCTGAAGCCTTGCCGAGTTGTCAGCATGTTGGCCTATTCATCCGATATACAACAAGCTATAGTTTGTCAAAATCCATCCATGTTAAGGTACCTTTAGACCGCGACACATGAGAGCCATGTCGGCTGGCGCTGACAGCCCTTGCTATGGGGCCTACTGCACAAAAACGAAACTGGGGGCATCATGTACATACGTCTGGGGCTCACTCCAAAGTTTCAAGTCTGAAGCCTTGCCGAGTTGTCAGCATGTTGGCCTATTCATCTGCTATACAACAAGCTATAGTTTGTCAAAATCCATCCATGTTAAGGTACCTTTAGACCGCGACACATGAGAGCCATGTCGGCTGGCGCTGACAGCCCTTGCTATGGGGCCTACTGCACAAAAACGAAACTGGGGGCATCATGTACCTACGTCTGGGGCTCACTCTAAAAGTTTCAAGTCTGAAGCCTTGCCGATTTGTCAGCATGTTGGCCTATTCATCCGCTATACAACAAGCTATAGTTTGTCAAAATCCATCCATGTTAAGGTACCTTTAGACCGCGACACATGAGAGCCATGACGGCTGGCGCTGACAGCCCTTGCTATGGGGCCTACTGCACAAAAACGAAACTGGGGGCATCATGTACCTACGTCTGGGTCTCACTCTGAAAGTTTCATGTCTGAAGCCTTGCCGACTTGTCAGCATGTTGGCCTATTCATCCGCTATACAACAAGCTATAGTTTGTCAAAATCCATCCATGTTAAGGTACCTTTAGACCGCGACACATGAGAGCCATGTCGGCTGGCGCTGAAAGCCCTTGCTATGGGGCCTACTGCACAAAAACGAAACTGGGGGTATCATGTACATACGTCTGAAGCTCACTCCAAAAGTTTCAAGTCTGAAGATTTGCCGATTTGTCAGCATGTTGGCCTATTCATCCGCTATACAACAAGCTATAGTTTGTCAAAATCCATCCATGTTAAGGTACCTTTAGACCGCGACACATGAGAGCCATGTCGGCTGGCGCTGACAGCCCTTGCTATGGGGCCTACTGCACAAAAACGAAACTGGGGGCATCATGTACCTACGTCTGGGGCTCACTCCAAAAGTTTCAAGTTTGAAGCCTTGCTGATTTGTCAGCATGTTGGCCTATTCATTCGCTATACAACAAGCTATAGTTTGTCAAAATCCATCCATGTTAAGGTACCTTTAGACCGCGACACATGAGAGCCATGTCGGCTGGCGCTGACAGCCCTTGCTATGGGGCCTACTGCACAAAAACGAAACTGGGGGCATCATGTACCTACGTCTGGAGCTCACTCTAAAAGTTTCAAGTCTGAAGCCTTGCCGATTTGTCAGCATGTTGGCCTATTCATCCGCTATACAACAAGCTATAGTTTGTCAAAATCCATCCATGTTAAGGTACCTTTAGACCGCGACACATGAGAGCCATGTCGGCTGGCGCTGACAGCCCTTGCTATGGGGCCTACTGCACAAAAACGAAACTGGGGCATCATGTACCTACGTCTGGGGCTCACTCCAAAAGTTTCAAGTCTGAAGCCTTGCCGATTTGTCAGCATGTTGGCCTATTCATCCGCTATACAACAAGCTATAGTTTGTCAAAATCCATCCATGTTAAGGTACCTTTAGACCGCGACACATGAGAGCCATGTCGGCTGGCGCTGACAGCCCTTGCTATGGGGCCTACTGCACAAAAACGAAACTGGGGGCATCATGTACCTACGTCTGGGGCTCACTCCAAAAGTTTCAAGTCTGAAGCCTTGCCGATTTGTCAGCATGTTGGCCTATTCATCTGCTATACAACAAGCTATAGTTTGTCAAAATCCATCCATGTTAAGGTACCTTTAGACCGCGACACATGAAAGCCATGTCGGCTGGCGCTGACAGCCCTTGCTATGGGGCCTACTGCACAAAAACGAAACTGGGGGCATCATGTACCTACGTCTGGGACTCACTCTAAAAGTTTCAAGTCTGAAGCCTTGCCGATTTGTCAGCATGTTGGCCTATTCATCCGCTATACAACAAGCTATAGTTTGTCAAAATCCATCCATGTTAAGGTACCTTTAGACCGCGACACATGAGAGCCATGTCGGCTGGCGCTGACAGCCCTTGCTATGGGGCCTACTGCACAAAAACGAAACTGGGGGCATCATGTACCTACGTCTGGGGCTCACTCCAAAAGTTTCAAGTCTGAAGCCTTGCCGATTTGTCAGCATGTTGGCCTATTCATCCGCTATACAACAAGCTATAGTTTGTCAAAATCCATCCATGTTAAGGTACCTTTAGACCGCGACACATGAGAGCCATGTCGGCTGGCGCTGAAAGCCCTTGCTATGGGGCCTACTGCACAAAAACGAAACTGGGGGCATCATGTACCTACGTCTGAAGCTCACTCCAAAAGTTTCAAGTCTGAAGCCTTGCTGATTTGTCAGCATGTTGGCCTATTCATTCGCTATACAACAAGCTATAGTTTGTCAAAATCCATCCATGTTAAGGTACCTTTAGACCGCGACACATGAGAGCCATGTCGGCTGGCGCTGACAGCCCTTGCTATGGGGCCTACTGCACAAAAACGAAACTGGGGGCATCATGTACCTACGTCTGGGGCTCACTCCAAAAGTTTCAAGTCTGAAGCCTTGCCGATTTGTCAGCATGTTGGCCTATTCAGCCGCTATACAACAAGCTATAGTTTGTCAAAATCCATCCATGTTAAGGTACCTTTAGACCGCGACACATGAGAGCCATGTCGGCTGGCGCTGACAGCCCTTGCTATGGGGCCTACTGCACAAAAACGAAACTGGGGGCATCATGTACCTACGTCTGGGGCTCACTCCAAAAGTTTCAAGTCTGAAGCCTTGCCGAGTTGTCAGCATGTTGGCCTATTCATCTGCTATACAACAAGCTATAGTTTGCCAAAATCCATCCATGTTAAGGTACCTTAAGACCGCGACACATGAAAGCCATGTCGGCTGGCGCTGACAGCCCTTGCTATGGGGCCTACTGCACAAAAAACGAAACTGGGGGCATCATGTACCTACGTCTGGGGCTCACTCTAAAAGTTTCAAATCTGAAGCCTTGCCGATTTGTCAGCATGTTGGCCTATTCATCCGATATACAACAAGCTATAGTTTGTCAAAATCCATCCATGTTAAGGTACCTTTAGACCGCGACACATGAGAGCCATGTCGGCTGGCGCTGACAGCCCTTGCTATGGGGCCTACTGCACAAAAACGAAACTGGGGGCATCATGTACCTACGTCTGGGTCTCACTCTGAAAGTTTCATGTCTGAAGCCTTGCCGACTTGTCAGCATGTTGGCCTATTCATCCGCTATACAACAAGCTATAGTTTGTCAAAATCCATCCATGTTAAGGTACCTTTAGACCGCGACACATGAGAGCCATGTCGGCTGGCGCTGAAAGCCCTTGCTATGGGGCCTACTGCACAAAAACGAAACTGGGGGTATCATGTACATACGTCTGAAGCTCACTCCAAAAGTTTCAAGTCTGAAGATTTGCCGATTTGTCAGCATGTTGGCCTATTCATCCGCTATACAAAAGGTATAGTTTGTCAAAATCCATCCATGTTAAGGTACCTTTAGACCGCGACACATGAGAGCCATGTCGGCTGGCGCTGACAGCCCTTGCTATGGGGCCTACTGCACAAAAACGAAACTGGGGGCATCATGTACCTACGTCTGGAGCTCACTCCAAAAGTTTCAAGTCTGAAGCCTTGCTGATTTGTCAGCATGTTGGCCTATTCATCCGCTATACAACAAGCTATAGTTTGTCAAAATCCATCCATGTTAAGGTACCTTTAGACCGCGACACATGAGAGCCATGTCGGCTGGCGCTGACAGCCCTTGCTATGGGGCCTACTGCACAAAAACGAAACTGGGGGCATCATGTACCTACGTCTGGGGCTCACTCTAAAAGTTTCAAGTCTGAAGCCTTGCCGATTTGTCAGCATGTTGACCTATTCATCCGCTATACAACAAGCTATAGTTTGTCAAAATCCATTCATGTTAAGGTACCTTTAGACCGCGACACATGAGAGCCATGTCGGCTGGCGCTGACAGCCCTTGCTATGGGGCCTACTGCACAAAAACGAAACTGGGGCATCATGTACCTACGTCTGGGGCTCACTCCAAAAGTTTCAAGTCTGAAGCCTTGCCGATTTGTCAGCATGTTGGCCTATTCATCCGATATACAACAAGCTATAGTTTGTCAAAATCCATCCATGTTAAGGTACCTTTAGACCGCGACACATGAGAGCCATGTCGGCTGGCGCTGACAGCCCTTGCTATGGGGCCTACTGCACAAAAACGAAACTGGGGCATCATGTACCTACGTCTGGGGCTCACTCCAAAAGTTTCAAGTCTGAAGCCTTGCCGATTTGTCAGCATGTTGGCCTATTCATCCGCTATACAACAAGCTATAGTTTGTCAAAATCCATCCATGTTAAGGTACCTTTAGACCGCGACACATGAGAGCCATGTCGGCTGGCGCTGACAGCCCTTGCTATGGGGCCTACTGCACAAAAACGAAACTTGGGGCATCATGTACCTACGTCTGGGGCTCACTCTAAAAGTTTCAAGTCTGAAGCCTTGCCGATTTGTCAGCATGTTGGCCTATTCATCCGCTATACAACAAGCTATAGTTTGTCAAAATCCATCCATGTTAAGGTACCTTTAGACCGCGACACATGAGAGCCATGTCGGCTGGCGCTGACAGCCCTTGCTATGGGGCCTACTGCACAAAAACGAAACTGGGGGCATCATGTACCTACGTCTGGGGCTCACTCCAAAAGTTTCAAGTCTGAAGCCTTGCCGATTTGTCAGCATGTTGGCCTATTCATCCGCTATACAACAAGCTATAGTTTGTCAAAATCCATCCATGTTAAGGTACCTTTAGACCGCGACACATGAGAGCCATGTCGGCTGGCGCTGAAAGCCCTTGCTATGGGGCCTACTGCACAAAAACGAAACTGGGGGCATCATGTACCTACGTCTGAAGCTCACTCCAAAAGTTTCAAGTCTGAAGCCTTGCTGATTTGTCAGCATGTTGGCCTATTCATCCGCTATACAACAAGCTATAGTTTGTCAAAATCCATCCATGTTAAGGTACCTTTAGACCGCGACACATGAGAGCCATGTCGGCTAGCGCTGACAGCCCTTGCTATGGGGCCTACTGCACAAAAACGAAACTGGGGGCATCATGTACCTACGTCTGGGGCTCACTCTAAAAGTTTCAAGTCTGAAGCCTTGCCGATTTGTCAGCATGTTGACCTATTCATCCGCTATACAACAAGCTATAGTTTGTCAAAATCCATCCATGTTAAGGTACCTTTAGACCGCGACACATGAGAGCCATGTCGGCTGGCGCTGACAGCCCTTGCTATGGGGCCTACTGCACAAAAACGAAACTGGGGCATCATGTACCTACGTCTGGGGCTCACTCCAAAAGTTTCAAGTCTGAAGCCTTGCCGATTTGTCAGCATGTTGGCCTATTCATCTGCTATACAACAAGCTATAGTTTGTCAAAATCCATCCATGTTAAGGTACCTTTAGACCGCGACACATGAGAGCCATGTCGGCTGGCGCTGACAGCCCTTGCTATGGGGCCTACTGCACAAAAACGAAACTGGGGGCATCATGTACCTACGTCTGGGGCTCACTCTAAAAGTTTCAAGTCTGAAGCCTTGCCGATTTGTCAGCATGTTGGCCTATTCATCCGCTATACAACAAGCTATAGTTTGTCAAAATCCATCCATGTTAAGGTACCTTTAGACCGCGACACATGAGAGCCATGTCGGCTGGCGCTGACAGCCCTTGCTATGGGGCCTACTGCACAAAAACGAAACTGGGGGCATCATGTACCTACGTCTGGGGCTCACTCCAAAAGTTTCAAGTCTGAAGCCTTGCCGATTTGTCAGCATGTTGGCCTATTCATCTGCTATACAACAAGCTATAGTTTGTCAAAATCCATCCATGTTAAGGTACCTTTAGACCGCGACACATGAGAGCCATGTCGGCTGGCGCTGACAGCCCTTGCTATGGGGCCTACTGCACAAAAACGAAACTGGGGCATCATGTACATACGTCTGGGACTCACTCTAAAAGTTTCAAGTCTGAAGCCTTGCCGATTTGTCAGCATGTTGGCCTATTCATCCGCTATACAACAAGCTATAGTTTGTCAAAATCCATCCATGTTAAGGTACCTTTAGACCGCGACACATGAGAGCCATGTCGGCTGGCGCTGACAGCCCTTGCTATGGGGCCTACTGCACAAAAACGAAACTGGGGGCATCATGTACCTACGTCTGGGGCTCACTCTGAAAGTTTCAAGTCTGAAGCCTTGCCGATTTGTCAGCATGTTGGCCTATTCATCCGCTATACAACAAGCTATAGTTTGTCAAAATCCATCCATGTTAAGGTACCTTTAGACCGCGACACATGAGAGCCATGTCGGCTGGCGCTGAAAGCCCTTGCTATGGGGCCTACTGCACAAAAACGAAACTGGGGGTATCATGTACCTACGTCTGAAGCTCACTCCAAAAGTTTCAAGTCTGAAGACTTGCCGATTTGTCAGCATGTTGGCCTATTCATCCGCTATACAACAAGCTATAGTTTGTCAAAATCCATCCATGTTAAGGTACCTTTAGACCGCGACACATGAGAGCCATGTCGGCTGGCGCTGACAGCCCTTGCTATGGGGCCTACTGCACAAAAACGAAACTGGGGGCATCATGTACCTACGTCTGGATCTCAATACAAAAGTTTCAAGTCTGAAGCCTTGCCGATTTGTCAGCATGTTGGCCTATTCATCCGCTATACAACAAGCTATAGTTTGTCAAAATCCATCCATGTTAAGGTACCTTTAGACCGCGACACATGAGAGCCATGTCGGCTGGCGCTGACAGCCCTTGCTATGGGGCCTACTGCACAAAAAACGAAACTGGGGGCATCATGTACCTACGTCTGGGGCTCACTCTAAAAGTTTCAAGTCTGAAGCCTTGCCGATTTGTCAGCATGTTGGCCTATTCATCCGCTATACAACAAGCTATAGTTTGTCAAAATCCATCCATGTTAAGGTACCTTTAGACCGCGACACATGAGAGCCATGTCGGCTGGCGCTGACAGCCCTTGCTATGGGGCCTACTGCACAAAAACGAAACTGGGGGCATCATGTACCTACGTCTGGGGCTCACTCCAAAAGTTTCAAGTCTGAAGCCTTGCCGATTTGTCAGCATGTTGGCCTATTCATCTGCTATACAACAAGCTATAGTTTGTCAAAATCCATCCATGTTAAGGTACCTTTAGACCGCGACACATGAGAGCCATGTCGGCTGGCGCTGACAGCCCTTGCTATGGGGCCTACTGCACAAAAACGAAACTGGGGCATCATGTACCTACGTCTGGGGCTCACTCTAAAAGTTTCAAGTCTGAAGCCTTGCCGATTTGTCAGCATGTTGGCCTATTCATCCGCTATACAACAAGCTATAGTTTGTCAAAATCCATCCATGTTAAGGTACCTTTAGACCGCGACACATGAGAGCCATGTCGGCTGGCGCTGACAGCCCTTGCTATGGGGCCTACTGCACAAAAACGAAACTGGGGGCATCATGTACCTACGTCTGGGTCTCACTCTGAAAGTTTCAAGTCTGAAGCCTTGCCGATTTGTCAGCATGTTGGCCTATTCATCCGCTATACAACAAGCTATAGTTTGTCAAAATCCATCTATGTTAAGGTACCTTTAGACCGCGACACATGAGAGCCATGTCGGCTGGCGCTGAAAGCCCTTGCTATGGGGCCTACTGCACAAAAACGAAACTGGGGGTATCATGTACCTACGTCTGAAGCTCACTCCAAAAGTTTCAAGTCTGAAGACTTGCCGATTTGTCAGCATGTTGGCCTATTCATCCGCTATACAACAAGCTATAGTTTGTCAAAATCCATCCATGTTAAGGTACCTTTAGACCGCGACACATGAGAGCCATGTCGGCTGGCGCTGACAGCCCTTGCTATGGGGCCTACTGCACAAAAACGAAACTGGGGGCATCATGTACCTACGTCTGGATCTCACTCCAAAAGTTTCAAGTTTGAAGCCTTGCTGATTTGTCAGCATGTTGGCCTATTCATTCGCTATACAACAAGCTATAGTTTGTCAAAATCCATCCATGTTAAGGTACCTTTAGACCGCGACACATGAGAGCCATGTCGGCTGGCGCTGACAGCCCTTGCTATGGGGCCTACTGCACAAAAACGAAACTGGGGGCATCATGTACCTACGTCTGGGGCTCACTCCAAAAGTTTCAAGTCTGAAGCCTTGCCGATTTGTCAGCATGTTGGCCTATTCATCTGCTATACAACAAGCTATAGTTTGTCAAAATCCATCCATGTTAAGGTACCTTTAGACCGCGACACATGAGAGCCATGTCGGCTGGCGCTGACAGCCCTTGCTATGGGGCCTACTGCACAAAAACGAAACTGGGGGCATCATGTACCTACGTCTGGGACTCACTCTAAAAGTTTCAAGTCTGAAGCCTTGCCGATTTGTCAGCATGTTGGCCTATTCATCCGCTATACAACAAGCTATAGTTTGTCAAAATCCATCCATGTTAAGGTACCTTTAGACCGCGACACATGAGAGCCATGTCGGCTGGCGCTGACAGCCCTTGCTATGGGGCCTACTGCACAAAAACGAAACTGGGGGCATCATGTACCTACGTCTGGAGCTCACTCTCAAAGTTTCAAGTCTGAAGCCTTGCCGATTTGTCAGCATGTTGGCCTATTCATCCGCTATACAACAAGCTATAGTTTGTCAAAATCCATCCATGTTAAGGTACCTTTAGACCGCGACACATGAGAGCCATGTCGGCTGGCGCTGAAAGCCCTTGCTATGGGGCCTACTGCACAAAAACGAAACTGGGGGTATCATGTACCTACGTCTGAAGCTCACTCCAAAAGTTTCAAGTCTGAAGACTTGCCGATTTGTCAGCATGTTGGCCTATTCATCCGCTATACAACAAGCTATAGTTTGTCAAAATCCATCCATGTTAAGGTACCTTTAGACCGCGACACATGAGAGCCATGTCGGCTGGCGCTGACAGCCCTTGCTATGGGGCCTACTGCACAAAAACGAAACTGGGGGCATCATGTACCTACGTCTGGGGCTCACTCCAAAAGTTTCAAGTCTGAAGCCTTGCCGATTTGTCAGCATGTTGGCCTATTCATCCGCTATACAACAAGCTATAGTTTGTCAAAATCCATCCATGTTAAGGTACCTTTAGACCGCGACACATGAGAGCCATGTCGGCTGGCGCTGACAGCCCTTGCTATGGGGCCTACTGCACAAAAACGAAACTGGGGGCATCATGTACCTACGTCTGGGGCTCACTCTAAAAGTTTCAAGTCTGAAGCCTTGCCGATTTGTCAGCATGTTGACCTATTCATCCGCTATACAACAAGCTATAGTTTGTCAAAATCCATTCATGTTAAGGTACCTTTAGACCGCGACACATGAGAGCCATGTCGGCTGGCGCTGACAGCCCTTGCTATGGGGCCTACTGCACAAAAACGAAACTGGGGGCATCATGTACCTACGTCTGGGGCTCCTCAAAAGTTTCAAGTCTGAAGCCTTGCCGATTTGTCAGCATGTTGACCTATTCATCCGCTATACAACAAGCTATAGTTTGTCAAAATCCATCCATGTTAAGGTACCTTTAGACCGCGACACATGAGAGCCATGTCGGCTGGCGCTGACAGCCCTTGCTATGGGGCCTACTGCACAAAAACGAAACTGGTGGCATCATGTACCTACGTCTGGGGCTCACTCCAAAAGTTTCAAGTCTGAAGCCTTGCCGATTTGTCAGCATGTTGGCCTATTCATCCGCTATACAACAAGCTATAGTTTGTCAAAATCCATCCATGTTAAGGTACCTTTAGACCGCGACACATGAGAGCCATGTCGGCTGGCGCTGACAGCCCTTGCTATGGGGCCTACTGCACAAAAACGAAACTGGGGGTATCATGTACCTACGTCTGGGGTTCACTCTAAAAGTTTCAAGTCTGAAGCCTTGCCGATTTGTCAGCATGTTGGCCTATTCATCCGCTATACAACAAGCTATAGTTTGTCAAAATCCATCCATGTTAAGGTACCTTTAGACCGCGACACATGAGAGCCATGTCGGCTGGCGCTGACAGCCCTTGCTATGGGGCCTACTGCACAAAAACGAAACTGGGGGCATCATGTACCTACGTCTGGAGCTCACTCCAAAAGTTTCAAGTCTGAAGCCTTGCCGATTTGTCAGCATGTTGGCCTATTCATCCGCTATACAACAAGCTATAGTTTGTCAAAATCCATCCATGTTAAGGTACCTTTAGACCGCGACACATGAGAGCCATGTCGGCTGGCGCTGACAGCCCTTGCTATGGGGCCTACTGCACAAAAACGAAACTGGGGGCATCATGTACCTACGTCTGGGGCTCACTCTGAAAGTTTCAAGTCTGAAGCCTTGCCGATTTGTCAGCATGTTGGCCTATTCATCCGCTATACAACAAGCTATAGTTTGTCAAAATCCATCCATGTTAAGGTACCTTTAGACCGCGACACATGAGAGCCATGTCGGCTGGCGCTGAAAGCCCTTGCTATGGGGCCTACTGCACAAAAACGAAACTGGGGGTATCATGTACCTACGTCTGAAGCTCACTCCAAAAGTTTCAAGTCTGAAGACTTGCCGATTTGTCAGCATGTTGGCCTATTCATCCGCTATACAACAAGCTATAGTTTGTCAAAATCCATCCATGTTAAGGTACCTTTAGACCGCGACACATGAGAGCCATGTCGGCTGGCGCTGACAGCCCTTGCTATGGGGCCTACTGCACAAAAACGAAACTGGGGGCATCATGTACCTACGTCTGGGGCTCACTCCAAAAGTTTCAAGTCTGAAGCCTTGCCGATTTGTCAGCATGTTGGCCTATTCATCCGCTATACAACAAGCTATAGTTTGTCAAAATCCATCCATGTTAAGGTACCTTTAGACCGCGACACATGAGAGCCATGTCGGCTGGCGCTGACAGCCCTTGCTATGGGGCCTACTGCACAAAAACGAAACTGGGTCATCATGTACCTACGTCTGGGGCTCACTCTAAAAGTTTCAAGTCTGAAGCCTTGCCGATTTGTCAGCATGTTGGCCTATTCATCCGCTATACAACAAGCTATAGTTTGTCAAAATCCATCCATGTTAAGGTACCTTTAGACCGCGACACATGAGAGCCATGTCGGCTGGCGCTGACAGCCCTTGCTATGGGGCCTACTGCACAAAAACGAAACTGGGGCATCATGTACCTACGTCTGGGGCTCACTCCAAAAGTTTCAAGTCTGAAGCCTTGCCGATTTGTCAGCATGTTGGCCTATTCATCCGCTATACAACAAGCTATAGTTTGTCAAAATCCATCCATGTTAAGGTACCTTTAGACCGCGACACATGAGAGCCATGTCGGCTGGCGCTGACAGCCCTTGCTATGGGGCCTACTGCACAAAAACGAAACTGGGGCATCATGTACCTACGTCTGGGGCTCACTCCAAAAGTTTCAAGTCTGAAGCCTTGCCGATTTGTCAGCATGTTGGCCTATTCATCCGCTATACAACAAGCTATAGTTTGTCAAAATCCATCCATGTTAAGGTACCTTTAGACCGCGACACATGAGAGCCATGTCGGCTGGCGCTGACAGCCCTTGCTATGGGGCCTACTGCACAAAAACGAAACTGGGGGTATCATGTACCTACGTCTGAAGCTCACTCCAAAAGTTTCAAGTCTGAAGACTTGCCGATTTGTCAGCATGTTGGCCTATTCATCCGCTATACAACAAGCTATAGTTTGTCAAAATCCATCCATGTTAAGGTACCTTTAGACCGCGACACATGAGAGCCATGTCGGCTGGCGCTGACAGCCCTTGCTATGGGGCCTACTGCACAAAAACGAAACTGGGGAATCATGTACCTACGTCTGGAGCTCACTCCAAAAGTTTCAAGTCTGAAGCCTTGCCGATTTGTCAGCATGTTGGCCTATTCATCCGCTATACAACAAGCTATAGTTTGTCAAAATCCATCCATGTTAAGGTACCTTTAGACCGCGACACATGAGAGCCATGTCGGCTGGCGCTGACAGCCCTTGCTATGGGGCCTACTGCACAAAAACGAAACTGGGGGCATCATGTACCTACGTCTGGGTCTCACTCTGAAAGTTTCAAGTCTGAAGCCTTGCCGATTTGTCAGCATGTTGGCCTATTCATCCGCTATACAACAAGCTATAGTTTGTCAAAATCCATCCATGTTAAGGTACCTTTAGACCGCGACACATGAGAGCCATGTCGGCTGGCGCTGAAAGCCCTTGCTATGGGGCCTACTGCACAAAAACGAAACTGGGGGGAATCATGTACCTACGTCTGAAGCTCACTCCAAAAGTTTCAAGTCTGAAGCCTTGCCGATTTGTCAGCATGTTGGCCTATTCATCCGCTATACAACAAGCTATAGTTTGTCAAAATCCATCCATGTTAAGGTACCTTTAGACCGCGACACATGAGAGCCATGTCGGCTGGCGCTGACAGCCCTTGCTATGGGGCCTACTGCACAAAAACGAAACTGGGGGCATCATGTACCTACGTCTGGGGCTCACTCCAAAAGTTTCAAGTCTGAAGCCTTGCCGATTTGTCAGCATGTTGGCCTATTCATCTGCTATACAACAAGCTATAGTTTGTCAAAATCCATCCATGTTAAGGTACCTTTAGACCGCGACACATGAGAGCCATGTCGGCTGGCGCTGACAGCCCTTGCTATGGGGCCTACTGCACAAAAACGAAACTGGGGGCATCATGTACCTACGTCTGGGGCTCACTCTAAAAGTTTCAAGTCTGAAGCCTTGCCGATTTGTCAGCATGTTGGCCTATTCATCCGCTATACAACAAGCTATAGTTTGTCAAAATCCATCCATGTTAAGGTACCTTTAGACCGCGACACATGAGAGCCATGTCGGCTGGCGCTGACAGCCCTTGCTATGGGGCCTACTGCACAAAAACGAAACTGGAGGCATCATGTACCTACGTCTGGGTCTCACTCTGAAAGTTTCAAGTCTGAAGCCTTGCCGATTTGTCAGCATGTTGGCCTATTCATCCGCTATACAACAAGCTATAGTTTGTCAAAATCCATCCATGTTAAGGTACCTTTAGACCGCGACACATGAGAGCCATGTCGGCTGGCGCTGACAGCCCTTGCTATGGGGCCTACTGCACAAAAACGAAACTGGGGGCATCATGTACCTACGTCTGGGGCTCACTCCAAAAGTTTCAAGTCTGAAGCCTTGCCGATTTGTCAGCATGTTGGCCTATTCATCCGCTATACAACAAGCTATAGTTTGTCAAAATCCATCCATGTTAAGGTACCTTTAGACCGCGACACATGAGAGCCATGTCGGCTGGCGCTGACAGCCCTTGCTATGGGGCCTACTGCACAAAAACGAAACTGGGGCATCATGTACCTACGTCTGGGGCTCACTCCAAAAGTTTCAAGTCTGAAGCCTTGCCGATTTGTCAGCATGTTGGCCTATTCATCCGCTATACAACAAGCTATAGTTTGTCAAAATCCATCCATGTTAAGGTACCTTTAGACCGCGACACATGAGAGCCATGTCGGCTGGCGCTGACAGCCCTTGCTATGGGGCCTACTGCACAAAAACGAAACTGGGGGCATCATGTACCTACGTCTGGGGCTCACTCTAAAAGTTTCAAGTCTGAAGCCTTGCCGATTTGTCAGCATGTTGACCTATTCATCCGCTATACAACAAGCTATAGTTTGTCAAAATCCATCCATGTTAAGGTACCTTTAGACCGCGACACATGAGAGCCATGTCGGCTGGCGCTGACAGCCCTTGCTATGGGGCCTACTGCACAAAAACGAAACTGGGGCATCATGTACCTACGTCTGGGGCTCACTCCAAAAGTTTCAAGTCTGAAGCCTTGCCGATTTGTCAGCATGTTGGCCTATTCATCCGCTATACAACAAGCTATAGTTTGTCAAAATCCATCCATGTTAAGGTACCTTTAGACCGCGACACATGAGAGCCATGTCGGCTGGCGCTGACAGCCCTTGCTATGGGGCCTACTGCACAAAAACGAAACTGGGGGCATCATGTACCTACGTCTGGGGCTCACTCCAAAAGTTTCAAGTCTGAAGCCTTGCCGATTTGTCAGCATGTTGGCCTATTCATCCGCTATACAACAAGCTATAGTTTGTCAAAATCCATCCATGTTAAGGTACCTTTAGACCGCGACACATGAGAGCCATGTCGGCTGGCGCTGACAGCCCTTGCTATGGGGCCTACTGCACAAAAACGAAACTGGGGGTATCATGTACCTACGTCTGGGGCTCACTCCAAAAGTTTCAAGTCTGAAGCCTTGCCGATTTGTCAGCATGTTGGCCTATTCATCCGCTATACAAAAGGTATAGTTTGTCAAAATCCATCCATGTTAAGGTACCTTTAGACCGCGACACATGAGAGCCATGTCGGCTGGCGCTGACAGCCCTTGCTATGGGGCCTACTGCACAAAAACGAAACTGGGGGCATCATGTACCTACATCTGGGGCTCCTCAAAAGTTTCAAGTCTGAAGCCTTGCCGATTTGTCAGCATGTTGGCCTATTCATCCGCTATACAACAAGCTATAGTTTGTCAAAATCCATCCATGTTAAGGTACCTTTAGACCGCGACACATGAGAGCCATGTCGGCTGGCGCTGACAGCCCTTGCTATGGGGCCTACTGCACAAAAACGAAACTGGGGGCATCATGTACCTACGTCTGGGGCTCACTCCAAAAGTTTCAAGTCTGAAGCCTTGCCGATTTGTCAGCATGTTGGCCTATTCATCCGCTATACAACAAGCTATAGTTTGTCAAAATCCATCCATGTTAAGGTACCTTTAGACCGCGACACATGAGAGCCATGTCGGCTGGCGCTGACAGCCCTTGCTATGGGGCCTACTGCACAAAAACGAAACTGGGGGCATCATGTACCTACGTCTGGGGCTCACTCTAAAAGTTTCAAGTCTGAAGCCTTGCCGATTTGTCAGCATGTTGGCCTATTCATCCGCTATACAACAAGCTATAGTTTGTCAAAATCCATCCATGTTAAGGTACCTTTAGACCGCGACACATGAGAGCCATGTCGGCTGGCGCTGACAGCCCTTGCTATGGGGCCTACTGCACAAAAACGAAACTGTGGGTATCATGTACCTACGTCTGGGACTCACTCTAAAAGTTTCAAGTCTGAAGCCTTGCCGATTTGTCAGCATGTTGGCCTATTCATCCGATATACAACAAGCTATAGTTTGTCAAAATCCATCCATGTTAAGGTACCTTTAGACCGCGACACATGAGAGCCATGTCGGCTGGCGCTGACAGCCCTTGCTATGGGGCCTACTGCACAAAAACGAAACTGGGGGCATCATGTACCTACGTCTGGGTCTCACTCTGAAAGTTTCAAGTCTGAAGCCTTGCCGATTTGTCAGCATGTTGGCCTATTCATCCGCTATACAACAAGCTATAGTTTGTCAAAATCCATCCATGTTAAGGTACCTTTAGACCGCGACACATGAGAGCCATGTCGGCTGGCGCTGAAAGCCCTTGCTATGGGGCCTACTGCACAAAAACGAAACTGGGGGTATCATGTACCTACGTCTGAAGCTCACTCAAAAGTTTCAAGTCTGAAGCCTTGCCGATTTGTCAGCATGTTGGCCTATTCATCCGCTATACAACAAGGTATAGTTTGTCAAAATCCATCCATGTTAAGGTACCTTTAGACCGCGACACATGAGAGCCATGTCGGCTGGCGCTGACAGCCCTTGCTATGGGGCCTACTGCACAAAAACGAAACTGGGGGCATCATGTACCTACGTCTGGGGCTCACTCCAAAAGTTTCAAGTCTGAAGCCTTGCCGATTTGTCAGCATGTTGGCCTATTCATCCGCTATACAACAAGCTATAGTTTGTCAAAATCCATCCATGTTAAGGTACCTTTAGACCGCGACACATGAGAGCCATGTCGGCTAGCGCTGACAGCCCTTGCTATGGGGCCTACTGCACAAAAACGAAACTGGGGGCATCATGTACCTACGTCTGGGGCTCACTCTAAAAGTTTCAAGTCTGAAGCCTTGCCGATTTGTCAGCATGTTGACCTATTCATCCGCTATACAACAAGCTATAGTTTGTCAAAATCCATTCATGTTAAGGTACCTTTAGACCGCGACACATGAGAGCCATGTCGGCTGGCGCTGACAGCCCTTGCTATGGGGCCTACTGCACAAAAACGAAACTGGGGCATCATGTACCTACGTCTGGGGCTCACTCCAAAAGTTTCAAGTCTGAAGCCTTGCCGAGTTGTCAGCATGTTGGCCTATTCATCCGCTATACAACAAGCTATAGTTTGTCAAAATCCATCCATGTTAAGGTACCTTTAGACCGCGACACATGAGAGCCATGTCGGCTGGCGCTGACAGCCCTTGCTATGGGACTTACTGCACAAAAACGAAACTGGGGGCATCATGTACCTACGTCTGGGGCTCACTCCAAAAGTTTCAAGTCTGAAGCCTTGCCGATTTGTCAGCATGTTGGCCTATTCATCCGCTATACAACAAGCTATAGTTTGTCAAAATCCATCCATGTTAAGGTACCTTTAGACCGCGACACATGAGAGCCATGTCGGCTGGCGCTGACAGCCCTTGCTATGGGGCCTACTGCACAAAAACGAAACTGGGGGATCATGTACCTACGTCTGGGGCTCACTCCAAAAGTTTCAAGTCTGAAGCCTTGCCGAGTTGTCAGCATGTTGGCCTATTCATCTGCTATACAACAAGCTATAGTTTGCCAAAATCCATCCATGTTAAGGTACCTTTAGACCGCGACACATGAAAGCCATGTCGGCTGGCGCTGACAGCCCTTGCTATGGGGCCTACTGCACAAAAACGAAACTGGGGGCATCATGTACCTACGTCTGGGGCTCACTCTAAAAGTTTCAAGTCTGAAGCCTTGCCGATTTGTCAGCATGTTGGCCTATTCATCCGATATACAACAAGCTATAGTTTGTCAAAATCCATCCATGTTAAGGTACCTTTAGACCGCGACACATGAGAGCCATGTCGGCTGGCGCTGACAGCCCTTGCTATGGGGCCTACTGCACAAAAACGAAACTGGGGGCATCATGTACCTACGTCTGGGTCTCACTCTGAAAGTTTCAAGTCTGAAGCCTTGCCGATTTGTCAGCATGTTGGCCTATTCATCCGCTATACAACAAGCTATAGTTTGTCAAAATCCATCCATGTTAAGGTACCTTTAGACCGCGACACATGAGAGCCATGTCGGCTGGCGCTGAAAGCCCTTGCTATGGGGCCTACTGCACAAAAACGAAACTGGGGGTATCATGTACCTACGTCTGAAGCTCACTCCAAAAGTTTCAAGTCTGAAGACTTGCCGATTTGTCAGCATGTTGGCCTATTCATCCGCTATACAAAAGGTATAGTTTGTCAAAATCCATCCATGTTAAGGTACCTTTAGACCGCGACACATGAGAGCCATGTCGGCTGGCGCTGACAGCCCTTGCTATGGGGCCTACTGCACAAAAACGAAACTGGGGGCATCATGTACCTACGTCTGGGGCTCACTCCAAAAGTTTCAAGTCTGAAGCCTTGCCGATTTGTCAGCATGTTGGCCTATTCATCCGCTATACAACAAGCTATAGTTTGTCAAAATCCATCCATGTTAAGGTACCTTTAGACCGCGACACATGAGAGCCATGTCGGCTGGCGCTGACAGCCCTTGCTATGGGGCCTACTGCACAAAAACGAAACTGGGGGCATCATGTACCTACGTCTGGGGCTCACTCTAAAAGTTTCAAGTCTGAAGCCTTGCCGATTTGTCAGCATGTTGACCTATTCATCCGCTATACAACAAGCTATAGTTTGTCAAAATCCATTCATGTTAAGGTACCTTTAGACCGCGACACATGAGAGCCATGTCGGCTGGCGCTGACAGCCCTTGCTATGGGGCCTACTGCACAAAAACGAAACTGGGGGCATCATGTACCTACGTCTGGGGCTCACTCCAAAAGTTTCAAGTCTGAAGCCTTGCCGAGTTGTCAGCATGTTGGCCTATTCATCTGCTATACAACAAGCTATAGTTTGCCAAAATCCATCCATGTTAAGGTACCTTTAGACCGCGACACATGAAAGCCATGTCGGCTGGCGCTGACAGCCCTTGCTATGGGGCCTACTGCACAAAAACGAAACTGGGGGCATCATGTACCTACGTCTGAAGCTCACTCCAAAAGTTTCAAGTCTGAAGCCTTGCCGATTTGTCAGCATGTTGGCCTATTCATCCGCTATACAACAAGCTATAGTTTGTCAAAATCCATCCATGTTAAGGTACCTTTAGACCGCGACACATGAGAGCCATGTCGGCTGGCGCTGACAGCCCTTGCTATGGGGCCTACTGCACAAAAACGAAACTGGGGGTATCATGTACCTACGTCTGAAGCTCACTCCAAAAGTTTCAAGTCTGAAGACTTGCCGATTTGTCAGCATGTTGGCCTATTCATCCGCTATACAACAAGCTATAGTTTGTCAAAATCCATCTATGTTAAGGTACCTTTAGACCGCGACACATGAGAGCCATGTCGGCTGGCGCTGACAGCCCTTGCTATGGGGCCTACTGCACAAAAACGAAACTGGGGGCATCATGTACCTACGTCTGGGGCTCACTCCAAAAGTTTCAAGTCTGAAGCCTTGCCGATTTGTCAGCATGTTGGCCTATTCATCCGCTATACAACAAGCTATAGTTTGTCAAAATCCATCCATGTTAAGGTACCTTTAGACCGCGACACATGAGAGCCATGTCGGCTGGCGCTGACAGCCCTTGCTATGGGGCCTACTGCACAAAAACGAAACTGGGGGCATCATGTACATACGTCTGGGGCTCACTCCAAAAGTTTCAAGTCTGAAGCCTTGCCGATTTGTCAGCATGTTGGCCTATTCATCCGCTATACAACAAGCTATAGTTTGTCAAAATCCATCCATGTTAAGGTACCTTTAGACCGCGACACATGAGAGCCATGTCGGCTGGCGCTGACAGCCCTTGCTATGGGGCCTACTGCACAAAAACGAAACTGGGGGCATCATGTACCTACGTCTGGGGCTCACTCTAAAAGTTTCAAGTCTGAAGCCTTGCCGATTTGTCAGCATGTTGGCCTATTCATCCGCTATACAACAAGCTATAGTTTGTCAAAATCCATCCATGTTAAGGTACCTTTAGACCGCGACACATGAGAGCCATGTCGGCTGGCGCTGACAGCCCTTGCTATGGGGCCTACTGCACAAAAACGAAACTGGGGGCATCATGTACATACGTCTGGGACTCACTCTAAAAGTTTCAAATCTGAAGCCTTGCCGATTTGTCAGCATGTTGGCCTATTCATCCGATATACAACAAGCTATAGTTTGTCAAAATCCATCCATGTTAAGGTACCTTTAGACCGCGACACATGAGAGCCATGTCGGCTGGCGCTGACAGCCCTTGCTATGGGGCCTACTGCACAAAAACGAAACGGGGGCATCATGTACCTACGTCTGGGTCTCACTCTGAAAGTTTCAAGTCTGAAGCCTTGCCGATTTGTCAGCATGTTGGCCTATTCATCCGCTATACAACAAGCTATAGTTTGTCAAAATCCATCCATGTTAAGGTACCTTTAGACCGCGACACATGAGAGCCATGTCGGCTGGCGCTGACAGCCCTTGCTATGGGGCCTACTGCACAAAAACGAAACTGGGGCATCATGTACCTACGTCTGGGGCTCACTCCAAAAGTTTCAAGTCTGAAGCCTTGCCGATTTGTCAGCATGTTGGCCTATTCATCCGCTATACAACAAGTTATAGTTTGTCAAAATCCATCCATGTTAAGGTACCTTTAGACCGCGACACATGAGAGCCATGTCGGCTGGCGCTGACAGCCCTTGCTATGGGGCCTACTGCACAAAAACGAAACTGGGGGCATCATGTACCTACGTCTGGGGCTCACTCCAAAAGTTTCAAGTCTGAAGCCTTGCCGATTTGTCAGCATGTTGGCCTATTCATCCGCTATACAACAAGCTATAGTTTGTCAAAATCCATCCATGTTAAGGTACCTTTAGACCGCGACACATGAGAGCCATGTCGGCTAGCGCTGACAGCCCTTGCTATGGGGCCTACTGCACAAAAACGAAACTGGGGGCATCATGTACCTACGTCTGGGGCTCACTCTAAAAGTTTCAAGTCTGAAGCCTTGCCGATTTGTCAGCATGTTGACCTATTCATCCGCTATACAACAAGCTATAGTTTGTCAAAATCCATTCATGTTATGGTACCTTTAGGTCGCGACACATGAGAGCCATGTCGGCTGGCGCTGACAGCCCTTGCTATGGGGCCTACTGCACAAAAACGAAACTGGGGGCATCATGTACCTACGTCTGGGGCTCACTCCAAAAGTTTCAAGTCTGAAGCCTTGCCGATTTGTCAGCATGTTGGCCTATTCATCTGCTATACAACAAGCTATAGTTTGTCAAAATCCATCCATGTTAAGGTACCTTTAGACCGCGACACATGAAAGCCATGTCGGCTGGCGCTGACAGCCCTTGCTATGGGGCCTACTGCACAAAAACGAAACTGGGGGCATCATGTACCTACGTCTGAAGCTCACTCCAAAAGTTTCAAGTCTGAAGCCTTGCCGATTTGTCAGCATGTTGGCCTATTCATCCGCTATACAACAAGCTATAGTTTGTCAAAATCCATCCATGTTAAGGTACCTTTAGACCGCGACACATGAGAGCCATGTCGGCTGGCGCTGACAGCCCTTGCTATGGGGCCTACTGCACAAAAACGAAACTGGGGGTATCATGTACCTACGTCTGAAGCTCACTCCAAAAGTTTCAAGTCTGAAGACTTGCCGATTTGTCAGCATGTTGGCCTATTCATCCGCTATACAACAAGCTATAGTTTGTCAAAATCCATCTATGTTAAGGTACCTTTAGACCGCGACACATGAGAGCCATGTCGGCTGGCGCTGACAGCCCTTGCTATGGGGCCTACTGCACAAAAACGAAACTGGGGAATCATGTACCTACGTCTGGGGCTCACTCTCAAAGTTTCAAGTCTGAAGCCTTGCCGATTTGTCAGCATGTTGGCCTATTCATCCGCTATACAACAAGCTATAGTTTGTCAAAATCCATCCATGTTAAGGTACCTTTAGACCGCGACACATGAGAGCCATGTCGGCTGGCGCTGACAGCCCTTGCTATGGGGCCTACTGCACAAAAACGAAACTGGGGCATCATGTACATACGTCTGGAGCTCACTCCAAAAGTTTCAAGTCTGAAGCCTTGCCGATTTGTCAGCATGTTGGCCTATTCATCCGCTATACAACAAGCTATAGTTTGTCAAAATCCATCCATGTTAAGGTACCTTTAGACCGCGACACATGAGAGCCATGTCGGCTGGCGCTGACAGCCCTTGCTATGGGGCCTACTGCACAAAAACGAAACTGGGGTCATCATGTACCTACGTCTGGGGCTCACTCTAACAGTTTCAAGTCTGAAGCCTTGCCGATTTGTCAGCATGTTGGCCTATTCATCCGCTATACAACAAGCTATAGTTTGTCAAAATCCATCCATGTTAAGGTACCTTTAGACCGCGACACATGAGAGCCATGTCGGCTGGCGCTGACAGCCCTTGCTATGGGGCCTACTGCACAAAAACGAAACTGGGGGCATCATGTACCTACGTCTGGGGCTCACTCCAAAAGTTTCAAGTCTGAAGCCTTGCCGATTTGTCAGCATGTTGGCCTATTCATTCGCTATACAACAAGCTATAGTTTGTCAAAATCCATCCATGTTAAGGTACCTTTAGACCGCGACACATGAGAGCCATGTCGGCTGGCGCTGACAGCCCTTGCTATGGGGCCTACTGCACAAAAACGAAACTGGGGGCATCATGTACATACGTCTGGAGCTCACTCCAAAAGTTTCAAGTCTGAAGCCTTGCCAATTTGTCAGCATGTTGGCCTATTCATCCGCTATACAAAAGGTATAGTTTGTCAAAATCCATCCATGTTAAGGTACCTTTAGACCGCGACACATGAGAGCCATGTCGGCTGGCGCTGACAGCCCTTGCTATGGGGCCTACTGCACAAAAACGAAACTGGGGGCATCATGTACCTACGTCTGGGGCTCACTCTAACAGTTTCAAGTCTGAAGCCTTGCCGATTTGTCAGCATGTTGGCCTATTCATCCGCTATACAACAAGCTATTGTTTGTCAAAATCCATCCATGTTAAGGTACCTTTATATCGCGACACATGAGAGCCATGTCGGCTGGCGCTGACAGCCCTTGCTATGGGGCCTACTGCACAAAAACGAAACTGGGAGCATCATGTACATACGTCTGGGACTCACTCTAAAAGTTTCAAATCTGAAGCCTTGCCGATTTGTCAGCATGTTGGCCTATTCATCCGATATACAACAAGCTATAGTTTGTCAAAATCCATCCATGTTAAGGTACCTTTAGACCGCGACACATGAGAGCCATGTCGGCTGGCGCTGACAGCCCTTGCTATGGGGCCTACTGCACAAAAACGAAACTGGGGGCATCATGTACCTACGTCTGGGTCTCACTCTGAAAGTTTCAAGTCTGAAGCCTTGCCGATTTGTCAGCATGTTGGCCTATTCATCCGCTATACAACAAGCTATAGTTTGTCAAAATCCATCCATGTTAAGGTACCTTTAGACCGCGACACATGAGAGCCATGTCGGCTGGCGCTGACAGCCCTTGCTATGGGGCCTACTGCACAAAAACGAAACTGGGTCATCATGTACCTACGTCTGGAGCTCACTCCAAAAGTTTCAAGTCTTAAGCCTTGCCGATTTGTCAGCATGTTGGCCTATTCATCCGCTATACAACAAGTTATAGTTTGTCAAAATCCATCTATGTTAAGGTACCTTTAGACCGCGACACATGAGAGCCATGTCGGCTGGCGCTGACAGCCCTTGCTATGGGGCCTACTGCACAAAAACGAAACTGGGTCATCATGTACCTACGTCTGGGGCTCACTCCAAAAGTTTCAAGTCTGAAGCCTTGCCGATTTGTCAGCATGTTGGCCTATTCATCCGCTATACAACAAGCTATAGTTTGTCAAAATCCATCCATGTTAAGGTACCTTTAGACCGCGACACATGAGAGCCATGTCGGCTGGCGCTGACAGCCCTTGCTATGGGGCCTACTGCACAAAAACGAAACTGGGGCATCATGTACCTACGTCTGGGGCTCACTCCAAAAGTTTCAAGTCTGAAGCCTTGCCGATTTGTCAGCATGTTGACCTATTCATCCGCTATACAACAAGCTATAGTTTGTCAAAATCCATCCATGTTAAGGTACCTTTAGACCGCGACACATGAGAGCCATGTCGGCTGGCGCTGACAGCCCTTGCTATGGGGCCTACTGCACAAAAACGAAACTGGGGGCATCATGTACCTACGTCTGGGGCTCACTCCAAAAGTTTCAAGTCTGAAGCCTTGCCGATTTGTCAGCATGTTGGCCTATTCATCTGCTATACAACAAGCTATAGTTTGTCAAAATCCATCCATGTTAAGGTACCTTTAGACCGCGACACATGAGAGCCATGTCGGCTGGCGCTGACAGCCCTTGCTATGGGGCCTACTGCACAAAAACGAAACTGGGGGCATCATGTACCTACGTCTGAAGCTCACTCCAAAAGTTTCAAGTCTGAAGCCTTGCCGATTTGTCAGCATGTTGGCCTATTCATCCGCTATACAACAAGCTATAGTTTGTCAAAATCCATCCATGTTAAGGTACCTTTAGACCGCGACACATGAGAGCCATGTCGGCTGGCGCTGACAGCCCTTGCTATGGGGCCTACTGCACAAAAACGAAACTGGGGGTATCATGTACCTACGTCTGAAGCTCACTCCAAAAGTTTCAAGTCTGAAGACTTGCCGATTTGTCAGCATGTTGGCCTATTCATCCGCTATACAACAAGCTATAGTTTGTCAAAATCCATCCATGTTAAGGTACCTTTAGACCGCGACACATGAGAGCCATGTCGGCTGGCGCTGACAGCCCTTGCTATGGGGCCTACTGCACAAAAACGAAACTGGGGGCATCATGTACCTACGTCTGGGGCTCACTCCAAAAGTTTCAAGTCTGAAGCCTTGCCGATTTGTCAGCATGTTGGCCTATTCATCCGCTATACAACAAGCTATAGTTTGTCAAAATCCATCCATGTTAAGGTACCTTTAGACCGCGACACATGAGAGCCATGTCGGCTGGCGCTGACAGCCCTTGCTATGGGGCCTACTGCACAAAAACGAAACTGGGGGCATCATGTACCTACGTCTGGGGCTCACTCTAAAAGTTTCAAGTCTGAAGCCTTGCCGATTTGTCAGCATGTTGGCCTATTCATCCGCTATACAACAAGCTATAGTTTGTCAAAATCCATCCATGTTAAGGTACCTTTAGACCGCGACACATGAGAGCCATGTCGGCTGGCGCTGACAGCCCTTGCTATGGGGCCTACTGCACAAAAACGAAACTGGGGGCATCATGTACCTACGTCTGGGGCTCACTCCAACAGTTTCAAGTCTGAAGCCTTGCCGATTTGTCAGCATGTTGGCCTATTCATTCGCTATACAACAAGCTATAGTTTGTCAAAATCCATCCATGTTAAGGTACCTTTAGACCGCGACACATGAGAGCCATGTCGGCTGGCGCTGATAGCCCTTGCTATGGGGCATACTGCACAAAAACGAAACTGGGGGCATCATGTACCTACGTCTGGGGCTCACTCTAAAAGTTTCAAGTCTGAAGCCTTGCCGATTTGTCAGCATGTTGGCCTATTCATCCGCTATACAACAAGCTATAGTTTGTCAAAATCCATCCATGTTAAGGTACCTTTAGACCGCGACACATGAGAGCCATGTCGGCTGGCGCTGACAGCCCTTGCTATGGGGCCTACTGCACAAAAACGAAACTGGGGGCATCATGTACATACGTCTGGGGATCACTCCAAAAGTTTCAAGTCTGAAGACTTGCCGATTTGTCAGCATGTTGGCCTATTCATCCGCTATACAACAAGCTATAGTTTGTCAAAATCCATCCATGTTAAGGTACCTTTAGACCGCGACACATGAGAGCCATGTCGGCTGGCGCTGACAGCCCTTGCTATGGGGCCTACTGCACAAAAACGAAACTGGGGGCATCATGTACCTACGTCTGGGGCTCACTCCAAAAGTTTCAAGTCTGAAGCCTTGCCGATTTGTCAGCATGTTGGCCTATTCATTCGCTATACAACAAGCTATAGTTTGTCAAAATCCATCCATGTTAAGGTACCTTTAGACCGCGACACATGAGAGCCATGTCGGCTGGCGCTGACAGCCCTTGCTATGGGGCCTACTGCACAAAAACGAAACTGGGGGTATCATGTACCTACGTCTGAAGCTCACTCCAAAAGTTACAAGTCTGAAGACTTGCCGATTTGTCAGCATGTTGGCCTATTCATCCGCTATACAACAAGCTATAGTTTGTCAAAATCCATCCATGTTAAGGTACCTTTAGACCGCGACACATGAGAGCCATGTCGGCTGGCGCTGACAGCCCTTGCTATGGGGCCTACTGCACAAAAACGAAACTGGGGGCATCATGTACCTACGTCTGGGGCTCACTCCAAAAGTTTCAAGTCTGAAGCCTTGCCGATTTGTCAGCATGTTGGCCTATTCATCCGCTATACAACAAGCTATAGTTTGTCAAAATCCATCCATGTTAAGGTACCTTTAGACCGCGACACATGAGAGCCATGTCGGCTGGCGCTGACAGCCCTTGCTATGGGGCCTACTGCACAAAAACGAAACTGGGGGCATCATGTACCTACGTCTGGGGCTCACTCTAAAAGTTTCAAGTCTGAAGCCTTGCCGATTTGTCAGCATGTTGGCCTATTCATCCGCTATACAACAAGCTATAGTTTGTCAAAATCCATCCATGTTAAGGTACCTTTAGACCGCGACACATGAGAGCCATGTCGGCTGGCGCTGACAGCCCTTGCTATGGGGCCTACTGCACAAAAACGAAACTGGGGGCATCATGTACCTACGTCTGGGGCTCACTCCAAAAGTTTCAAGTCTGAAGCCTTGCCGATTTGTCAGCATGTTGGCCTATTCATCCGCTATACAACAAGCTATAGTTTGTCAAAATCCATCCATGTTAAGGTACCTTTAGACCGCGACACATGAGAGCCATGTCGGCTGGCGCTGACAGCCCTTGCTATGGGGCCTACTGCACAAAAACGAAACTGGGGCATCATGTACCTACGTCTGGGGCTCACTCTAAAAGTTTCAAGTCTGAAGCCTTGCCGATTTGTCAGCATGTTGGCCTATTCATCTGCTATACAACAAGCTATAGTTTGTCAAAATCCATCCATGTTAAGGTACCTTTAGACCGCGACACATGAGAGCCATGTCGGCTGGCGCTGACAGCCCTTGCTATGGGGCCTACTGCACAAAAACGAAACTGGGGGCATCATGTACATACGTCTGGGGATCACTCCAAAAGTTTCAAGTCTGAAGCCTTGCCGATTTGTCAGCATGTTAACCTATTCATCCGCTATGCAACAAGCTATAGTTTGTCAAAATCCATCTATGTTAAGGTACCTTTAGACCGCGACACATGAGAGCCATGTCGGCTGGCGCTGACAGCCCTTGCTATGGGGCCTACTGCACAAAAACGAAACTGGGGGTATCATGTACCTACGTCTGAAGCTCACTCCAAAAGTTTCAAGTCTGAAGACTTGCCGATTTGTCAGCATGTTGGCCTATTCATCCGCTATACAACAAGCTATAGTTTGTCAAAATCCATCCATGTTAAGGTACCTTTAGACCGCGACACATGAGAGCCATGTCGGCTGGCGCTGACAGCCCTTGCTATGGGGCCTACTGCACAAAAACGAAACTGGAGGCATCATGTACCTACGTTTGGGACTCACTCCAAACGTTTCAAGTCTGAAGCCTTGCCGATTTGTCAGCATGTTGGCCTATTCATCCGCTATACAACAAGCTATAGTTTGTCAAAATCCATCCATGTTAAGGTACCTTTAGACCGCGACACATGAGAGCCATGTCGGCTGGCGCTGACAGCCCTTGCTATGGGGCCTACTGCACAAAAACGAAACTGGGGGCATCATGTACCTACGTCTGGGGCTCACTCTAAAAGTTTCAAGTCTGAAGCCTTGCCGATTTGTCAGCATGTTGGCCTATTCATCCGCTATACAACAAGCTATAGTTTGTCAAAATCCATCCATGTTAAGGTACCTTTAGACCGCGACACATGAGAGCCATGTCGGCTGGCGCTGACAGCCCTTGCTATGGGGCCTACTGCACAAAAACGAAACTGGGGCATCATGTACCTACGTCTGGGGCTCACTCTAAAAGTTTCAAGTCTGAAGCCTTGCCGATTTGTCAGCATGTTGGCCTATTCATCCGCTATACAACAAGCTATAGTTTGTCAAAATCCATCCATGTTAAGGTACCTTTAGACCGCGACACATGAGAGCCATGTCGGCTGGCGCTGACAGCCCTTGCTATGGGGCCTACTGCACAAAAACGAAACTGGGGCATCATGTACCTACGTCTGAGGCTCACACCAAAGTTTCAAGTCTGAAGCCTTGCCGATTTGTCAGCATGTTGGCCTATTCATCCGCTATACAACAAGCTATAGTTTGTCAAAATCCATCCATGTTAAGGTACCTTTAGACCGCGACACATGAGAGCCATGTCGGCTGGCGCTGACAGCCCTTGCTATGGGGCCTACTGCACAAAAACGAAACTGGGGGTATCATGTACCTACGTCTGAAGCTCACTCCAAAGTTTCAAGTCTGAAGCCTTGCCGATTTGTCAGCATGTTGGCCTATTCATCCGCTATACAACAAGCTATAGTTTGTCAAAATCCATCCATGTTAAGGTACCTTTAGACCGCGACACATGAGAGCCATGTCGGCTGGCGCTGACAGCCCTTGCTATGGGGCCTACTGCACAAAAACGAAACTGGGGCATCATGTACCTACGTCTGGGGCTCACTCCAAAAGTTTCAAGTCTGAAGCCTTGCCGATTTGTCAGCATGTTGGCCTATTCATCCGCTATACAACAAGCTATAGTTTGTCAAAATCCATCCATGTTAAGGTACCTTTAGACCGCGACACATGAGAGCCATGTCGGCTGGCGCTGACAGCCCTTGCTATGGGGCCTACTGCACAAAAACGAAACTGGGGGCATCATGTACCTACGTCTGGGGCTCACTCTAAAAGTTTCAAGTCTGAAGCCTTGCCGATTTGTCAGCATGTTGGCCTATTCATCCGCTATACAACAAGCTATAGTTTGTCAAAATCCATCCATGTTAAGGTACCTTTAGACCGCGACACATGAGAGCCATGTCGGCTGGCGCTGACAGCCCTTGCTATGGGGCCTACTGCACAAAAACGAAACTGGGGCATCATGTACCTACGTCTGGGGCTCACTCCAAAAGTTTCAAGTCTGAAGCCTTGCCGATTTGTCAGCATGTTGGCCTATTCATCCGCTATACAACAAGCTATAGTTTGTCAAAATCCATCCATGTTAAGGTACCTTTAGACCGCGACACATGAGAGCCATGTCGGCTGGCGCTGACAGCCCTTGCTATGGGGCCTACTGCACAAAAACGAAACTGGGGGCATCATGTACCTACGTCTGGGGCTCACTCTAAAAGTTTCAAGTCTGAAGCCTTGCCGATTTGTCAGCATGTTGGCCTATTCATCTGCTATACAACAAGCTATAGTTTGTCAAAATCCATCCATGTTAAGGTACCTTTAGACCGCGACACATGAGAGCCATGTCGGCTGGCGCTGACAGCCCTTGCTATGGGGCCTACTGCACAAAAACGAAACTGGGGGCATCATGTACATACGTCTGGGGATCACTCCAAAAGTTTCAAGTCTGAAGCCTTGCCGATTTGTCAGCATGTTAACCTATTCATCCGCTATGCAACAAGCTATAGTTTGTCAAAATCCATCTATGTTAAGGTACCTTTAGACCGCGACACATGAGAGCCATGTCGGCTGGCGCTGAAAGCCCTTGCTATGGGGCCTACTGCACAAAAACGAAACTGGGGGTATCATGTACCTACGTCTGAAGCTCACTCCAAAAGTTTCAAGTCTGAAGACTTGCCGATTTGTCAGCATGTTGGCCTATTCATCCGCTATACAACAAGCTATAGTTTGTCAAAATCCATCCATGTTAAGGTACCTTTAGACCGCGACACATGAGAGCCATGTCGGCTGGCGCTGACAGCCCTTGCTATGGGGCCTACTGCACAAAACGAAACTGGGGGCATCATGTACCTACGTCTGGGGCTCACTCTAAAAGTTTCAAGTCTGAAGCCTTGCCGATTTGTCAGCATGTTGGCCTATTCATCCGCTATACAACAAGCTATAGTTTGTCAAAATCCATCCATGTTAAGGTACCTTTAGACCGCGACACATGAGAGCCATGTCGGCTGGCGCTGACAGCCCTTGCTATGGGGCCTACTGCACAAAAACGAAACTGGGGGCATCATGTACCTACGTCTGGGGCTCACTCTAAAAGTTTCAAGTCTGAAGCCTTGCCGATTTGTCAGCATGTTGGCCTATTCATCCGCTATACAACAAGCTATAGTTTGTCAAAATCCATCCATGTTAAGGTACCTTTAGACCGCGACACATGAGAGCCATGTCGGCTGGCGCTGACAGCCCTTGCTATGGGGCCTACTGCACAAAAACGAAACTGGGTCATCATGTACCTACGTCTGGGGCTCACTCTAAAAGTTTCAAGTCTGAAGCCTTGCCGATTTGTCAGCATGTTGGCCTATTCATCCGCTATACAACAAGCTATAGTTTGTCAAAATCCATCCATGTTAAGGTACCTTTAGACCGCGACACATGAGAGCCATGTCGGCTGGCGCTGACAGCCCTTGCTATGGGGCCTACTGCACAAAAACGAAACTGGGGGCATCATGTACCTACGTCTGGGGCTCACTCCAAAAGTTTCAAGTCTGAAGCCTTGCCGATTTGTCAGCATGTTGGCCTATTCATCCGCTATACAACAAGCTATAGTTTGTCAAAATCCATCCATGTTAAGGTACCTTTAGACCGCGACACATGAGAGCCATGTCGGCTGGCGCTGACAGCCCTTGCTATGGGGCCTACTGCACAAAAACGAAACTGGGGGCATCATGTACCTACGTCTGGGGCTCACTCCAAAAGTTTCAAGTCTGAAGCCTTGCCGATTTGTCAGCATGTTGGCCTATTCATCCGCTATACAACAAGCTATAGTTTGTCAAAATCCATCCATGTTAAGGTACCTTTAGACCGCGACACATGAGAGCCCTGTCGGCCTGCGCTGACAGCCCTTGCTATGGGGCCTACTGCACAAAAACGAAACTGTGGGGCATCATGTACCTACGTCTGGGGCTCACTCCAAAAGTTTCAAGTCTGAAGCCTTGCCGATTTGTCAGCATGTTGGCCTATTCATCCGCTATACAACAAGCTATAGTTTGTCAAAATCCATCCATGTTAAGGTACCTTTAGACCGCGACACATGAGAGCCATGTCGGCTGGCGCTGACAGCCCTTGCTATGGGGCCTACTGCACAAAAACGAAACTTGGGGCATCATGTACCTACGTCTGGGGCTCACTCTAAAAGTTTCAAGTCTGAAGCCTTGCCGATTTGTCAGCATGTTGGCCTATTCATCCGCTATACAACAAGCTATAGTTTGTCAAAATCCATCCATGTTAAGGTACCTTTAGACCGCGACACATGAGAGCCATGTCGGCTGGCGCTGACAGCCCTTGCTATGGGGCCTACTGCACAAAAACGAAACTGGGGGCATCATGTACCTACGTCTGGGGCTCACTCCAAAAGTTTCAAGTCTGAAGCCTTGCCGATTTGTCAGCATGTTGGCCTATTCCTTCGCTATACAACAAGCTATAGTTTGTCAAAATCCATCCATGTTAAGGTACCTTTAGACCGCGACACATGAGAGCCATGTCGGCTGGCGCTGACAGCCCTTGCTATGGGGCCTACTGCACAAAAACGAAACTGGGGGTATCATGTACCTACATCTGGGGCTCCTCAAAAGTTTCAAGTCTGAAGCCTTGCCGATTTGTCAGCATGTTGACCTATTCATCCGCTATACAACAAGCTATAGTTTGTCAAAATCCATCCATGTTTAGGTACCTTTAGACCGCGACACATGAGAGCCATGTCGGCTGGCGCTGACAGCCCTTGCTATGGGGCCTACTGCACAAAAACGAAACTGGGGGCATCATGTACCTACGTCTGGGGCTCACTCCAAAAGTTTCAAGTCTGAAGCCTTGCCGATTTGTCAGCATGTTGGCCTATTCATCCGCTATACAACAAGCTATAGTTTGTCAAAATCCATCCATGTTAAGGTACCTTTAGACCGCGACACATGAGAGCCATGTCGGCTGGCGCTGACAGCCCTTGCTATGGGGCCTACTGCACAAAAACGAAACTGGGGCATCATGTACCTACGTCTGGGGCTCACTCCAAAAGTTTCAAGTCTGAAGCCTTGCCGATTTGTCAGCATGTTGGCCTATTCATCCGCTATACAACAAGCTATAGTTTGTCAAAATCCATCCATGTTAAGGTACCTTTAGACCGCGACACATGAGAGCCATGTCGGCTGGCGCTGAAAGCCCTTGCTATGGGGCCTACTGCACAAAAACGAAACTGGGGGTATCATGTACCTACGTCTGAAGCTCACTCCAAAAGTTTCAAGTCTGAAGACTTGCCGATTTGTCAGCATGTTGGCCTATTCATCCGCTATACAACAAGCTATAGTTTGTCAAAATCCATCCATGTTAAGGTACCTTTAGACCGCGACACATGAGAGCCATGTCGGCTGGCGCTGACAGCCCTTGCTATGGGGCCTACTGCACAAAAACGAAACTGGGGCATCATGTACCTACGTCTGGGGCTCACTCCAAAAGTTTCAAGTCTGAAGCCTTGCCGATTTGTCAGCATGTTGGCCTATTCATCCGCTATACAACAAGCTATAGTTTGTCAAAATCCATCCATGTTAAGGTACCTTTAGACCGCGACACATGAGAGCCATGTCGGCTGGCGCTGACAGCCCTTGCTATGGGGCCTACTGCACAAAAACGAAACTGGGGGCATCATGTACCTACGTCTGGGGCTCACTCTAAAAGTTTCAAGTCTGAAGCCTTGCCGATTTGTCAGCATGTTGGCCTATTCATCTGCTATACAACAAGCTATAGTTTGTCAAAATCCATCCATGTTAAGGTACCTTTAGACCGCGACACATGAGAGCCATGTCGGCTGGCGCTGACAGCCCTTGCTATGGGGCCTACTGCACAAAAACGAAACTGGGGGCATCATGTACCTACGTCTGGGGCTCCTCAAAAGTTTCAAGTCTGAAGCCTTGCCGATTTGTCAGCATGTTGGCCTATTCATCCGCTATACAACAAGCTATAGTTTGTCAAAATCCATCCATGTTAAGGTACCTTTAGACCGCGACACATGAGAGCCATGTCGGCTGGCGCTGACAGCCCTTGCTATGGGGCCTACTGCACAAAAACGAAACTGGGGGCATCATGTACCTACGTCTGGGGCTCACTCCAAAAGTTTCAAGTCTGAAGCCTTGCCGATTTGTCAGCATGTTGGCCTATTCATCCGCTATACAACAAGCTATAGTTTGTCAAAATCCATCCATGTTAAGGTACCTTTAGACCGCGACACATGAGAGCCATGTCGGCTGGCGCTGACAGCCCTTGCTATGGGGCCTACTGCACAAAAACGAAACTGGGGGCATCATGTACCTACGTCTGGGGCTCACTCTAAAAGTTTCAAGTCTGAAGCCTTGCCGATTTGTCAGCATGTTGGCCTATTCATCCGCTATACAACAAGCTATAGTTTGTCAAAATCCATCCATGTTAAGGTACCTTTAGACCGCGACACATGAGAGCCATGTCGGCTGGCGCTGACAGCCCTTGCTATGGGGCCTACTGCACAAAAACGAAACTGGGGGCATCATGTACCTACGTCTGGGGCTCACTCTAAAAGTTTCAAGTCTGAAGCCTTGCCGATTTGTCAGCATGTTGGCCTATTCATCCGCTATACAACAAGCTATAGTTTGTCAAAATCCATCCATGTTAAGGTACCTTTAGACCGCGACACATGAGAGCCATGTCGGCTGGCGCTGACAGCCCTTGCTATGGGGCCTACTGCACAAAAACGAAACTTGGGGTATCATGTACCTACGTCTGAAGCTCACTCCAAAAGTTTCAAGTCTGAAGCCTTGCCGATTTGTCAGCATGTTGGCCTATTCATCCGCTATACAACAAGCTATAGTTTGTCAAAATCCATCTATGTTAAGGTACCTTTAGACCGCGACACATGAGAGCCATGTCGGCTGGCGCTGAAAGCCCTTGCTATGGGGCCTACTGCACAAAAACGAAACTGGGGGTATCATGTACCTACGTCTGAAGCTCACTCCAAAAGTTTCAAGTCTGAAGACTTGCCGATTTGTCAGCATGTTGGCCTATTCCTTCGCTATACAACAAGCTATATTTTGTCAAAATCTATCCATGTTAAGATACCTTTAGACCGCGACACATGAGAGCCATGTCGGCTGGCGCTGACAGCCCTTGCTATGGGGCCTACTGCACAAAAACGAAACTGGGGGTATCATGTACCTACATCTGGGGCTCCTCAAAAGTTTCAAGTCTGAAGCCTTGCCGATTTGTCAGCATGTTGACCTATTCATCCGCTATACAACAAGCTATAGTTTGTCAAAATCCATCCATGTTTAGGTACCTTTAGACCGCGACACATGAGAGCCATGTCGGCTGGCGCTGACAGCCCTTGCTATGGGGCCTACTGCACAAAAACGAAACTGGGGGCATCATGTACCTACGTCTGGGGCTCACTCTAAAAGTTTCAAGTCTGAAGCCTTGCCGATTTGTCAGCATGTTGGCCTATTCATCCGCTATACAACAAGCTATAGTTTGTCAAAATCCATCCATGTTAAGGTACCTTTAGACCGCGACACATGAGAGCCATGTCGGCTGGCGCTGACAGCCCTTGCTATGGGGCCTACTGCACAAAAACGAAACTGGGGGCATCATGTACCTACGTCTGGGGCTCACTCCAAAAGTTTCAAGTCTGAAGCCTTGCCGATTTGTCAGCATGTTGGCCTATTCATCCGCTATACAACAAGCTATAGTTTGTCAAAATCCATCCATGTTAAGGTACCTTTAGACCGCGACACATGAGAGCCATGTCGGCTGGCGCTGACAGCCCTTGCTATGGGGCCTACTGCACAAAAACGAAACTGGGGGCATCATGTACCTACGTCTGGGGCTCACTCTCAAAGTTTCAAGTCTGAAGCCTTGCCGATTTGTCAGCATGTTGGCCTATTCATCCGCTATACAACAAGCTATAGTTTGTCAAAATCCATCCATGTTAAGGTACCTTTAGACCGCGACACATGAGAGCCATGTCGGCTGGCGCTGACAGCCCTTGCTATGGCTACTATTGCACCCAACCGAACGCTCGTGCATCATGTACCTACGTCTGGGGCTCACTCTAAAAGTTTCAAGTCTGAAGCCTTGCCGATTTGTCAGCATGTTGGCCTATTCATCCGCTATACAACAAGCTATAGTTTGTCAAAATCCATCCATGTTAAGGTACCTTTAGACCGCGACACATGAGAGCCATGTCGGCTGGCGCTGACAGCCCTTGCTATGGGGCCTACTGCACAAAAACGAAACTTGGGGTATCATGTACCTACGTCTGGGGCTCACTCTAAAAGTTTCAAGTCTGAAGCCTTGCCGATTTGTCAGCATGTTGGCCTATTCATCCGCTATACAACAAGCTATAGTTTGTCAAAATCCATCCATGTTAAGGTACCTTTAGACCGCGACACATGAGAGCCATGTCGGCTGGCGCTGACAGCCCTTGCTATGGGGCCTACTGCACAAAAACGAAACTGGGGGCATCATGTACCTACGTCTGGGGCTCACTCTAAAAGTTTCAAGTCTGAAGCCTTGCCGATTTGTCAGCATGTTGGCCTATTCATCCGCTATACAACAAGCTATAGTTTGTCAAAATCCATCAATGTTAAGGTACCTTTAGACCGCGACACATGAGAGCCATGTCGGCTGGCGCTGACAGCCCTTGCTATGGGGCCTACTGCACAAAAACGAAACTGAGGGCATCATGTACCTACGTCTGGGGCTCACTCTAAAAGTTTCAAGTCTGAAGCCTTGCCGATTTGTCAGCATGTTGGCCTATTCATCCGCTATACAACAAGCTATAGTTTGTCAAAATCCATCCATGTTAAGGTACCTTTAGACCGCGACACATGAGAGCCATGTCGGCTGGCGCTGAAAGCCCTTGCTATGGGGCCTACTGCACAAAAACGAAACTGGGGGCATCATGTACCTACGTCTGGGGCTCACTCCAAAAGTTTCAAGTCTGAAGACTTGCCGATTTGTCAGCATGTTGACCTATTCATCCGCTATACAACAAGCTATAGTTTGTCAAAATCCATCCATGTTAAGGTACCTTTAGACCGCGACACATGAGAGCCATGTCGGCTGGCGCTGACAGCCCTTGCTATGGGGCCTACTGCACAAAAACGAAACTGGGGCATCATGTACCTACGTCTGGGGCTCACTCCAAAAGTTTCAAGTCTGAAGCCTTGCCGATTTGTCAGCATGTTGGCCTATTCATCCGCTATACAACAAGCTATAGTTTGTCAAAATCCATCCATGTTAAGGTACATTTAGACCGCGACACATGAGAGCCATGTCGGCTGGCGCTGACAGCCCTTGCTATGGGGCCTACTGCACAAAAACGAAACTGGGGGCATCATGTACATACGTCTGGGGCTCACTCCAAAAGTTTCAAGTCTGAAGCCTTGCCGATTTGTCAGCATGTTTGCCTATTCATCCGCTATACAACAAGCTATAGTTTGTCAAAATCCATCCATGTTAAGGTACCTTTAGACCGCGACACATGAGAGCCATGTCGGCTGGCGCTGACAGCCCTTGCTATGGGGCCTACTGCACAAAAACGAAACTGGGGGTATCATGTACCTACGTCTGGGGCTCACTCCAAAAGTTTCAAATCTGAAGCCTTGCCGATTTGTCAGCATGTTGGCCTATTAATCTGCTATACAACAAGCTATAGTTTGTCAAAATCCATCCATGTTAAGGTACCTTTAGACCGCGACACATGAGAGCCATGTCGGCTGGGGTGACAGCCCTTGATATGGCGCCTACTGCACAAAAACGAAACTGGGGGCATCATGTACATACGTCTGGGGCTCACTCCAAAAGTTTCAAGTCTGAAGCCTTGCCGATTTGTCAGCCTGTTGGCCTATTCATCCGCTATATAACAAGCTATAGTATGTGAAAATCCATCCATGTTAAGGTACCTTTAGACCGCGACACATGAGAGCCATGTCGGCTGGCGCTGACAGCCCTTGCAATGGGGCCTACTGCACAAAAACGTAATCGGGGGCATCATGTACCTACATCTGGGGATCACTCCAAAAGTTTCAAGTCTGAAGCCTTGCCGATTTGTCAGCATGTTGGCCTATTCATCCGCTATACAACAAGCTATAGTTTGTCAAAATCCATCCATGTTAAGGTACCTTTAGACCGCAACACATGAGAGCCATGTCGGCTGGCGCTGACAGCCCTTGCTATGGGGCCTACTGCACAAAAACGAAACTGGGGGCATCATGTACCTACGTCTGGGGATCACTCCAAAAGTTTCAAGTCTGAAGCCTTGCCGATTTGTTAGCATGTTGGCCTATTCATCCGCTATACAACAAGTTATATTTTGTCAAAATCCATTTATGTTAAGGTACATTTAGACTGCGACACATGAGAGCCATAACGGCTGGCGTTGACAGCCCTTGCTATGGGGCCTACTGCACGAAAACGAACCTGGGGGCATCATGTACATACGTCTGGGGCTCACTCCAAAAGGTTCAAGTCTGAAGCCTTGCCGATTTGTCAGCTTGTTTGCCTATTCATCCGCTATACAACAAACTATAGTTTTTTAAAATCCATCTATTTTAAGGTACCTTTAGACCGCGACACATGAGAGCCATGTCGGCTGGCGCTGACAGCCCTTGCTATGGGGCCTAGGGCACAAAAACGAAACTGGGGGTATCATGTACCTACGTCTGGGGCTCACTCCAAAAGTTTCAAATCTGAAGCCTTGCCGATTTGTCAGCATGTTGGCCTATTAATCCGCTATACAACAAGCTATAGTTTGTCAAAATCCATCCATGTTAAGGTACCTTTAGACCGCGACACATGAGAGCCATGTCGGCTGGCGCTGACAGCCCTTGCTGTAGGGACTACTTCACAAAAACGAAACCGGGGGCATCAAGAACCTACGTCTGGGGCTCACTCCAAAAGTTTCAAGTCTGAAGCCTTGCCGATTTGTCAGCATGTTGGCCTATTCAGCCGCTATACAACAAGTTATAGTTTGTCAAAATCCATCTATGTTAAGGTACATTTAGACCGCGACACATGAGAGCCATGACGGCTGGCGCTGACAGCCCTTGCTACAGGGCCTACTGCACAAAAACGAAACTGGAGGCATCATGTACCTACGTCTGGGGCTCACTCCAAAAGTTTCAAGTCTGAAGCCTTGACGATTTGTCAGCTTGTTGGCCTATTCATCCGCTATACAACCAGTTATAGTTTGTCAAAATCCATCCATGTTGAGGTACCTTTAGACCGCGACACATGAGAGCCATGTCGGCTGGCGCTGACAGCCCTTGCTATGGGGACTACTGCACAAAAACGAAACTGGGGGCATCATGTACCTACATCTGGAGCTCACTCCAAAAGTTTCAAGTCTGAAGCCTTGCCGATTTGTCAGCTTGTTGGCCTATTCATCCGCTATGCAACAAGCTATAGTTTGTCAAAATCCATTTATGTTAAGGTACCTTTAGACCGCGATACATGAGAGCCATGTCGGCTGGCGCTGACAGCCCTTGCTATGGGGCCTACTGCACAAAAACGAAACTGGAGGCATCATGTACCTACGTCTGGGGCTCACTCCAAAAGTTTCAAGTCTGAAGCCTTGACGATTTGTCAGCTTGTTGGCCTAGTCATCCGCTATACAACCAGTTATAGTTTGTCAAAATCCATCCATGTTAAGGTACCTTTAGACCGCGACACATGAGAGCCATGTCGGTTTGCGCTGACAGCCCTTGCTATGGGGCCTACTGCACCAAAACGAAACTGGGGGCATCATGTTCCTACGTCTGGGGCTCACTCCCAAAACTTCAAGTCTGAAGCCTTGCCGATTTGTCAGCTTGTTGGCCTATTAATCCGCTATACAACAAGCTATAGTTTGTCAAAATCCATCCATGTTAAGGTACCTTTAGACCGCGACACATGAGAGCCATGTCGGCTGGCGCTGACAGCCCTTGCTATGGGGCCTACTGCACAAAAACGAAACTGGGGGCATCATGTACCTACGTCTAGGGCTCACTCCAAAAGTTTCAAGTCTGAAGCCTTGCCGATTTGTCAGCATGTTGGCCTATTCATCCGATATACAAAAGCTATAGTTTGTCAAAATCCATCCATGTTAAGGTACCTTTAGACCGCGACACATGAGAGCCATGTCGGCTGGCGCTGACAGCCCTTGCTATGGGGCCTACTGCACAAAAACGAAACTGGGGGCCATTATGTACCTACATCTGGGGCTCACTCCAAAAGTTTCAAGTCTGAAGCCTTGCCGATTTGTCAGCATGTTGGGCTATTCATCCGCTATACAAAAGGTATAGTTTGTCAAAATCCATCCATGTTAAGGTACCTTTAGACGGCGACACATGAGAGCCATGTCGGCTGGCGCTGACAGCCCTTGCTATGGGGCCTACTGCACAAAAACGAAACTGGGGGCATCATGTACCTACGTCTGGAGCTCACTCTAAAAGTTTCAAGTCTGAAGCCTTGCCGATTCGTCAGCATGTTGGCCTATTCATCTGCTATACAACAAGCTATAGTTTGTCAAAATCCATCCATGTCAAGGTACCTTTAGACCGCGACACATGAGAGCCATGTCGGCTGGCGCTGACAGCCCTTGCTATGGGGCCTACTGCACAAAAACGAAACTGGGGGCATCATGTACCTACGTCTAGGGCTCACTCCAAAAGTTTCAAGTCTGAAGCCTTGCCGATTTGTCAGCATGTTGGCCTATTCATCCGATATACAAAAGCTATAGTTTGTCAAAATCCATCCATGTTAAGGTACCTTTAGACCGCGACACATGAGAGCCATGTTGGCTGGCGCTGACAGCCCTTGCTATGGGGCCTACTGCACAAAAACGAAACTGGGGGCCATTATGTACCTACATCTGGGGCTCACTCCAAAAGTTTCAAGTCTGAAGCCTTGCCGATTTGTCAGCATGTTGGGCTATTCATCCGCTATGCAACAAGCTATAGTTTGTCAAAATCCATCCATGTTAAGGTACCTTTAGACGGCGACACATGAGAGCCATGTCGGCTGGCGCTGACAGCCCTTGCTATGGGGCCTACTGCACAAAAACGAAACTGGGGGCATCATGTACCTACGTCTGGGGCTCACTCTAAAAGTTTCAAGTCTGAAGCCTTGCCGATTTGTCAGCATGTTGGCCTATTCATCCGCTATACAACAAGCTATAGTTTGTCAAAATCCATAAATGTTAAGGTACCTTTAGACCGCGACACATGAGAGCCATGTCGGCTGGCGCTGACAGCCCTTGCTATGGGGCCTACTGCACAAAAACGAAACTGGGGGCATCATGTACCTACGTCTGGGGCTCACTCTAAAAGTTTCAAGTCTGAAGCCTTGCCGATTTGTCAGCATGTTGGCCTATTCTTCCGCTATACAACAAGCTATAGTTTGTCAAAATCCATCAATGTTAAGGTACCTTTAGACCGCGACACATGAGAGCCATGTCGGCTGGCGCTTACAGCCCTTGCTATGGGGCCTACTGCAAAAAAACGAAACTGGGGGCATCATGTACTTACGTCTGGGGCTCACTCTAAAAGTTTCAAGTCTGAAGCCTTGCCGATTTGTCAGCATGTTGGCCTATTCATCCGCTATACAACAAGCTATAGTTTGTCAAAATCCATCAATGTTAAGGTACCTTTAGACCGCGACACATGAGAGCCATGTCGGCTGGCGCTGACAGCCCTTGCTATGGGGCCTACTGCACAAAAACGAAACTGGGGGCATCATGTACCTACGTCTGGGGCTCACTCTAAAAGTTTCAAGTCTGAAGCCTTGCCGATTTGTCAGCATGTTGGCCTATTCATCCGCTATACAACAAGCTATAGTTTGTCAAAATCCATCCATGTTAAGGTACCTTTAGACCGCGACACATGAGAGCCATGTCGGCTGGCGCTGAAAGCCCTTGCTATGGGGCCTACTGCACAAAAACGAAACTGGGGGTATCATGTACTTACGTCTGGGGCTCACTCCCAAAGTTTCAAGTCTGAAGACTTGCCGATTTGTCAGCATGTTGACCTATTTATCCGCTATACAACAAGTTATATTTTGTCAAAATCCATTTATGTTAAGGTACATTTAGACTGCGACACATGAGAGCCATGTCGGCTGGCGCTGACAGCCCTTGCTATGGGGCCTACTGCACAAAAACGAAACTGGGGGCATCATGTACCTACGTCTGGGGCTCACTCCAAAAGTTTCAAGTCTGAAGCCTTGCCGAATTGTCAGCATGTTGGCCTATTCATCCGCTATACAACAAGCTATAGTTTGTCAAAATCCATTCATGTTAAGGTACCTTTAGACTGCGACACATGAGAGCCATGTCGGCTGGCGCTGACAGCCCTTGCTATGGGGCCTACTGCACAAAAACGAAACTGGGGGCATCATGTACATACGTCTGGGGCTCACTCCAAAAGTTTCAAGTCTGAAGCCTTGCCGATTTGTCAGCTTGTTTGCCTATTCATCCGCTATACAACAAGCTATAGTTTGTCAAAATCCATCCATGTTAAGGTACCTTTAGACCGCGACACATGAGAGCCATGTCGGCTGGCGCTGACAGCCCTTGCTATGGGGCCTACTGCACAAAAACGAAACTGGGGGTATCATGTACCTACGTCTGGGGCTCACTCCAAAAGTTTCAAGTCTGAAGCCTTGCCGATTTGTCAGCATGTTGGCCTATTCATCTGCTATACAACAAGCTATAGTTTGTCAAAATCCATCCATGTTAAGGTACCTTTAGACCGCGACACATGAGAGCCATGTCGGCTGGGGTGACAGCCCTTGATATGGCGCCTACTGCACAAAAACGAAACTGGGGGCATCATGTACATACGTCTGGGGCTCACTCCAAAAGTTTCAAGTCTGAAGCCTTGCCGATTTGTCAGCCTGTTGGCCTATTCATCCGCTATATAACAAGCTATAGTTTGTCAAAATCCATCCATGTTAAGGTACCTTTAGACCGCGACACATGAGAGCCATGTCGGCTGGCGCTGACAGCCCTTGCAATGGGGCCTACTGCACAAAAACGTAATCGGGGGCATCATGTACCTACATCTGGGGATCACTCCAAAAGTTTCAAGTCTGAAGCCTTGCCGATTTGTCAGCATGTTGGCCTATTCATCCGCTATACAACAAGCTATAGTTTGTCAAAATCCATCCATGTTAAGGTACCTTTAGACCGCAACACATGAGAGCCATGTCGGGTGGGGCTGACAGCCCTTGCTATGGGGCCTACTGCACAAAAACGAAACTGGGGGCATCATGTACCTACGTCTGGGGCTCACTCCAAAAGTTTCAAGTCTGAAGCCTTGCCGATTTGTTAGCATGTTGGCCTATTTATCCGCTATACAACAAGTTATACTTTGTCAAAATCCATTTATGTTAAGGTACATTTAGACTGCAACACATGAGAGCCATGACGGCTGGCGCTGACAGCCCTTGCTATGGGGCCTACTGCACAAAAACGAACCTGGGGGCATCATGTACCTACGTCTGGGGCTCACTCCAAAAGTTTCAAGTCTGAAGCCTTGCCGATTTGTCAGCTTGTTGGCCTATTCATCCGCTATACAACAAACTATAGTTTTTTAAAATCCATCTATTTTAAGGTACCTTTAGACCGCGACACATGAGAGCCATGTCGGCTGGCGCTGACAGCCCTTGCTATGGGGCCTAGGGCACAAAAACGAAACTGGGGGTATCATGTACCTACGTCTGGGGCTCACTCCAAAAGTTTTAAATCTGAAGCCTTGCCGATTTGTCAGCATGTTGGCCTATTAATCCGCTATAAAACAAGCTATAGTTTGTCAAAATCCATCCATGTTAAGGTACCTTTAGAGCGCGACACATGAGAGCCATGTCGGCTGGCGCTGACAGCCCTTGCTGTAGGGACTACTTCACAAAAACGAAACCGGGGGCATCAAGAACCTACGTCTGGGGCTCACTCCAAAAGTTTCAAGTCTGAAGCCTTGCCGATTTGTCAGCATGTTGGCCTATTCAGCCGCTATACAACAAGTTATAGTTTGTCAAAATCCATCTATGTTAAGGTACATTTAGACCGCGACACATGAGAGCCATGACGGCTGGCGCTGACAGCCCTTGCTACAGGGCCTACTGCACAAAAACGAAACTGGAGGCATCATGTACCTACGTCTGGGGCTCACTCCAAAAGTTTCAAGTCTGAAGCCTTGACGATTTGTCAGCTTGTTGGCCTATTCATCCGCTATACAACCAGTTATAGTTTGTCAAAATCCATCCATGTTGAGGTACCTTTAGACCGCGACACATGAGAGCCATGTCGGCTTGCGCTGACAGCCCTTGCTATGGGGACTACTGCACAAAAACGAAACTGGGGGCATCATGTACCTACATCTGGAGCTCACTCCAAAAGTGTCAAGTCTGAAGCCTTGCCGATTTGTCAGCTTGTTGGCCTATTCATCCGCTATACAACAAGCTATAGTTTGTCAAAATCCATTTATGTTAAGGTACCTTTAGACCGCGATACATGAGAGCCATGTCGGCTGGCGCTGACAGCCCTTGCTATGGGGCCTACTGCACAAAAACGAAACTGGAGGCATCATGTACCTACGTCTGGGGCTCACTCCAAAAGTTTCAAGTCTGAAGCCTTGACGATTTGTCAGCTTGTTGGCCTAGTCATCCGCTATACAACCAGTTATAGTTTGTCAAAATCCATCCATGTTAAGGTACCTTTAGACCGCGACACATGAGAGCCATGTCGGTTTGCGCTGACAGCCCTTGCTATGGGGCCTACTGCACAAAAACGAAACTGGGGGCATCATGTTCCTACGTCTGGGGCTCACTCCCAAAATTTCAAGTCTGAAGCCTTGCCGATATGTCAGCTTGTTGGCCTATTCATCCGCTATACAACAAACTATAGTTTTTCAAAATCCATCCATGTCAAGGTACCTTTAGACCGCGACACATGAGAGCCATGTCGGCTGGCGCTGACAGCTCTTGCAATGGGGCCTACTGCACAAAAACGAAATCGGGGGCATCATGTACCTACATCTGGGGATCACTCCAAAAGTTTCAAGTCTGAAGCCGTGCCGATTGGTCAGCATGTTGGCCTATTCATCCGCTATACAACAAGCTATAGTTTTTCAAAATCCATCCATGTTAAGGTACCTTTAGACCGCGACAAATGAGAGCCATGTCGGGTGGGGCTGACAGCCCTTGCTATGGGGCCTACTGCACAAAAACGAAACTGGGGGCATCATGTACCTACGTCTGGGGCTCACTCCAAAAGTTTCAAGTCTAAAGCCTTGCCGATTTGTCAGCTTGTTGGCCTATTCATCCGCTATACAACAAGCTATAGTTTGTCAAAATCCATCCATGTTAAGGTACCTTTAGACCGCGACACATGAGAGCCATGTCAGCTGGCGCTGACAGCCCTTGCTATGGGGCCTACTGCACAAAAACGAAATTGGGGGCATCATGTACCTACGTCTGGGACTCACTCCAAAAGTTTCAAGTCTGAAGCCTTGCCGACTTGTCAGTTTGTTGGCCTATTAATCCGCTATACAACAAGCTATAGTTTGTCAAAATCCATCCATGTTAAGGTACCTTTAGACCGCGACACATGAGAGCAATGTCGGCTGGCGCTGACAGCCTTTGCTATGGGGCCTACTGCACAGAAACGAAACTTGGGGCGTCATGTACCTACATCTGGGTATCACTCCAAAAGTTTCAAGTCTGAAGCCTTGCCGATTTGTCAGCTTGTTGGCCTATTCATCCGCTATACAACAAGCTATAGATTGTCAAAATCCATCCATGTTAAGGTACCTTTAGACCGCGACACATGAGAGCCATGTCGGCTGGCGCTGACAGCCCTTGCTATGGGGCCTACTGCACAAAAACGAAACTACGTCTGGGGCTCACTCCAAAAGTTTCAAGTCTGAAGCCTTGCCGATTTGTTATCATGTTGGCCTATTCATCCGCTATACAACAAGCTATAGTTTGTCAAAATCCATCCATGTTAAGGTACCTTTAGACCGCGACACATGAGAGCCATGTCGGCTGGCGCTGACAGCCCTTGCTATGGGGCCTACTGCACAAAAACGAAACTGGGGGCATCATGTACCTACGTCTGGGGCTCACTCCAACAGTTTCAAGTCTGAAGCCTTGCCGATTTGTCAGCTTGTTGGCCTATTCATCCGCTATACAACAAGCTATAGTTTTTCAAAATCCATCCATGTTAAGGTACCTTTAGACCGCGACACATGAGAGCCATGTCGGCTGGCGCTGACAGCCCTTGCTATGGGGCATAGGGCACAAAAACGAAACTGGGGGCATCATGTACCTACATCTGGGTTTCACTCCAAAAGTTTCAAGTGTGAAGCCGTGCCGATTTGTCAGCATGTTGGCCTATTCATCCGCTATACAACAAGCTATAGTTTGTCAAAATCCATCCATGTTAACGTACCTTTAGACCGCGACACATGAGAGCCATGTCGGGTGGGGCTGACAGCCCTTGCTATGGGGCCTACTGCACAGAAACGAAACTGGGGGCATCATGTACCTACGTCTGGAACTCACTCCAAAAGTTTCAAGTCTGAAGCCTTGCCGATTTGTCAGCATGTTGGCCTATTCATCCGCTATACAACAAGTTATAGTTTGTTAAAATCCATCTATGTTAAGGTACCTTTAGACCGCGACACATGAGAGCCTTGTCGGCTGGCGCTGACAGCCCTTGCTATGGGGCCTACTGCACAAAAACGAAACTGGGGGCATCATGTACCTACGTCTGGGGCTCACTCCAAAAGTGTCCAGTCTGAAGCCTTGCCGATTTGTTATCATGTTGGCCTATTCATCCGCTAAACAACAAATTATAGTTTGTCAAAATCCATCCATGTTAAGGTACCTTTAGACCGCGACACATGAGAGCCATGTCGGCTGGCGTTGACAGCCCTTGCAAAGGGGCCTACTGCACAAAAACGAAATCGGGGGCATCATGTACCTACATCTGGGGATCACTCCAAAAGTTTCAAGTCTGAAGCCGTGCCGATTAGTCAGCATGTTGGCCTATTCATCCGCTATACAACAAGTTATAGTTTTTCAAAATCCATCCATGTTAAGGTACCTTTAGACCGCGACACATGAGAGCCATGTCGGGTGGGGCTGACAGCCCTTGCTATGGGGCCTACTGCACAAAAACGAAACTGGGGGCATCATGTACCTACGTCTGGGGCTCACTCCAAAAGTTTCAAGTCTGAAGCCTTGCCGATTTGTCAGCATGTTGGCCTATTCATCCGCTATACAACAAGTTATAGTTTGTCAAAACCATCTATGTTAAGGTACATTTAGACCGCGACACATGAGAGCCATGACGGCTGGCGCTGACAGCCCTTGCTATGGGGCCTACTGCACAAAAACGAAACTGGGGGCATCATGTACCTACATCTGGAGCTCACTCCAAAAGTGTCAAGTCTGAAGCCTTGCCGATTTGTCAGCTTGTTGACCTATTCATCCGCTATACATCAAGCTATAGTTTGTCAAAATCCATCCATGTTAACGTACCTTTAGACCGCAACACATGAGAGCCATGTCGGGTGGGGCTGACAGCCCTTGCTATGGGGCCTACTGCACAAAAACGAAGCTGGGGGCATCATGTACCTACGTCTGGGGCTCACTCCAAAAGTTTCAAGTCTGAAGCCTTGCCGATTTGTTATCATGTTGGCCTATTCATCCGCTATACAACAAGCTATAGTTGGTCAAAATCCATCCATGTTAAGGTACCTTTAGACCGCGACACATGAGAGCCATGTCGGCTGGCGCTGACAGCCCTTGCTATGGGGCCTACTGCACAAAAACGAAACTGGGGGCATCATGTACCTACGTCTGGGGCTCACTCCAACAGTTTCAAGTCTGAAGCCTTGCCGATTTGTCAGCTTGTTGGCCTATTCATCCGCTATACAACAAGCTATAGTTTTTCAAAATCCATCCATGTTAAGGTACCTTTAGACCGCGACACATGAGAGCCATGTCGGCTGGCGCTGACAGCCCTTGCTATGGGGCATAGGGCACAAAAACGAAACTGGGGGCATCATGTACCTACATCTGGGTATCACTCCAAAAGTTTCAAGTGTGAAGCCGTGCCGATTTGTCAGCATGTTGGCCTATTCATCCGCTATACAACAAGCTATAGTTTGTCAAAATCCATCCATGTTAAGGTACCTTTAGACCGCGACACATGAGAGCCATGTCGGCTTGCGCTGACAGCCCTTGCTATGGGGCCTAGGGCACAAAAACGAAACTGGGGGTATCATGTACCTACGTCTGGGGCTCACTCCAAAAGTTTCAAATCTGAAGCCTTGCCGATTTGTCAGGATGTTGGCCTATTAATCCGCTATACAACAAGCTATAGTTTGTCAAAATCCATCCATGTTAAGGTACCTTTAGACCGCGACACATGAGAGCCATGTCGGCTGGGGTGACAGCCCTTGATATGGCGCCTACTGCACAAAAACGAAACTGGGGGCATCATGTACCTACGTCTGGGGCTCACTCCAAAAGTTTCAAGTCTGAAGCCTTGCCGATTTGTCAGCATGTTGGCCTATTCAGCCGCTATACAACAAGTTATAGTTTGTCAAAATCCATCTATGTTAAGGTACATTTAGACCGCGACACATGAGAGCCATGACGGCTGGCGCTGACAGCCCTTGCTACAGGGACTACTGCACAAAAACGAAACTGGAGGCATCATGTACCTACGTCTGGGGCTCACTCCAAAAGTTTCAAGTCTGAAGCCTTGACGATTTGTCAGCTTGTTGGCCTATTCATCCGCTATACAACCAGTTATAGTTTGTCAAAATCCATCCATGTTGAGGTACCTTTACACCGCGACACATGAGAGCCATGTCGGCTTGCGCTGACAGCCCTTGCTATGGGGACTACTGCACAAAAACGAAACTGGGGGCATCATGTACCTACATCTGGGGCTCACTCCAAAAGTGTCAAGTCTGAAGCCTTGCCGATTTGTCAGCTTGTTGGCCTATTCATCCGCTATACAACAACCTATAGTTTGTCAAAATCCATTTATGTTAAGGTACCTTTAGACCGCGATACATGAGAGCCATGTCGGCTGGCGCTGACAGCCCTTGCAATGGGGCCTACTGCACAAAAACGAAATCGGGGGCATCATGTACCTACATCTGAGGATCACTCCAAAAGTTTCAAGTCTGAAGCCGTGCCGATTGGTCAGCATGTTGGCCTATTCATCCGCTATACAACAAGCTATAGTTTTTCAAAATCCATCCATGTTAAGGTACCTTTAGACCGCGACACATGAGAGCCATTTCGGGTGGGGCTGACAGCCCTTGCTATGGGGCCTACTGCACAAAAACGAAACTGGGGGCATCATGTACCTACGTCTGGGGCTCACTCCAAAAGTTTCAAGTCTGAAGCCTTGCCGATTTGTTAGCATGTTGGCCTATTCATCCGCTATACAACAAGTTATAGTTTGTCAAAACCATCTATGTTAAGGTACATTTAGACCGCGACACATGAGAGCCATGACGGCTGGCGCTGACAGCCCTTGCTATGGGGCCTACTGCACAAACACGAAACTGAGGGCATCATGTACCTACATCTAGAGCTCACTCCAAAAGTGTCAAGTCTGAAGCCTTGCCGATTTGTCAGCTTGTTGGCCTATTCATCCGCTATACATCAAGCTATAGTTTGTCAAAATCCGTCCATGTTAAGGTACCTTTAGACCGCGACACAGGAGAGCCATGTCAGCTGGCGCTGACAGCCCTTGCTATGGGGCCTACTGCACAAAAACGAAACTGGGGGCATCATGTACCTACGTCTGGGGCTCACTCCAAAAGTTTCAAGTCTGAAGCCTTGCCGATTTGTCAGCTTGTTGGCCTATTCATCCGCTATACAACAAACTATAGTTTTTCAAAATCCATCCATGTTAAGTAACCTTTAGACCGCGACACATGAGAGCCATGTCGGCTGGCGCTGACAGCCCTTGCTATGGGGCATAGGGCACGAAAACGAAACTGGGGGCATCATGTACCTACATCTGGGTATCACTCCAAAAGTTTCAAGTGTGAAGCCGTGCCGATTTGTCAGCATGTTGGCCTATTCATCCGCTATACAACAAGCTATAGTTTGTCAAAATCCATCCATGTTAACGTACCTTTAGACCGCGACACATGAGAGCCATGTCGGGTGGGGCTGACAGCCCTTGCTATGGGGCCTACTGCACAAAAACGAAACTGGGGGCATCATGTACCTACGTCTGGGGCTCACTCCAAAAGTTTCAAGTCTGAAGCCTTGCCGATTTGTTAGCATGTTGGCCTATTCATCCGCTATACAACAAGTTATAGTTTGTCAAAATCCCTCTATGTTAAGGTACATTTAGACCGAGACACATGAGAGCCAAGACGGCTGGCGCTGACAGCCCTTGCTATGGGGCCTACTGCACAAAAACGAAACTGGGGGCATCATGTACATACATCTGGGTATCACTCCAAAAGTTTCAAGTCTGAAGCCTTGCCGACTTGTCAGCTTGTTGGCCTATTCATCCGCTATACAACAAGCTATAGATTGTCAAAATCCATCCATGTTAAGGTACCTTTAGACCGCGACACATGAGAGCCATGTCGGCTGGCGCTGACAGCCCTTGCTATGGGGCCTACTGCACAAAAACGAAACTAGGGGCATCATGTACCTACGTCTGGGGCTCACTCCAAAAGTTTCAAGTCTGAAGCCTTGCCGATTTGTTATCATGTTGGCCTATTCATCCGCTATACAACAAGCTATAGTTGGTCAAAATCCATCCATGTTAAGGTACCTTGTGACCGCGACACATGAGAGCCATGTCGGCTGGCGCTGACAGCCCTTGCTATGGGGCCTACTGCACAAAAACGAAACTGGGGGCATCATGTACCTACGTCTGGGGCTCACTCCAACAGTTTCAAGTCTGAAGCCTTGCCGATTTGTCAGCTTGTTGGCCTATTCATCCGCTATACAACAAGCTATAGTTTTTCAAAATCCATCCATGTTAAGGTACCTTTAGACCGCGACACATGAGAGCCATGTCGGCTGGCGCTGACAGCCCTTGCTATGGGGCATAGGGCACAAAAACGAAACTGGGGGCATCATGTACCTACATCTGGGTATCACTCCAAAAGTTTCAAGTGTGAAGCCGTGCCGATTTGTCAGCATGTTGGCCTATTCATCCGCTATACAACAAGCTATAGTTTGTCAAAATCTATCCATGTTAACGTACCTTTAGACCGCGACACATGAGAGCCATGTCGGGTGGGGCTGACAGCCCTTGCTATGGGGCCTACTGCACAAAAACGAAACTGGGGGCATCATGTACCTACGTCTGGGGCTCACTCCAAAAGTTTCAAGTCTGAAGCCTTGCCGATTTGTCAGCTTGTTGGCCTATTCATCCGCTATACAACAAGTTATAGTTTGTCAAAATCCCTCTATGTTAAGGTACCTTTAGACCGCGACACATGAGAGCCATGTCGGCTGGGGCTGACAGCCCTTGCTATGGGGCCTACTGCACAAAAACGAAACTGGGGGCATCATGTACCTACGTCTGGAACTCACTCCAAAAGTTTCAAGTCTGAAGCCTTGCCGATTTGTCAGCATGTTGGCCTATTCATCCGCTATACAACAAGTTATAGTTTGTTAAAATCCATCTATGTTAAGGTACCTTTAGAACGCGACACATGAGAGCAATGTCGGCTGGCGCTGACAGCCTTTGCTATGGGGCCTACTGCACAGAAACGAAACTTGGGGCATCATGTACCTACATCTAGAGCTCACTCCAAAAGTGTCAAGTCTGAAGCCTTGCCGATTTGTCAGCTTGTTGGCCTATTCATCCGCTATACAACAAGTTATAGTTTGTCAAAATCCATTCATGTTAAGGTACCTTTAGACCGCGACACATGAGAGCAATGTCGGCTGGCGCTGACAGCCCTTGCTATGGGGCATAGGGCACAAAAACGAAACTGGGGGCATCATGTACCTACATCTGGGTATCACTCCAAAAGTTTCAAGTGTGAAGCCGTGCCGATTTGTCAGCATGTTGGCCTATTCATCCGCTATACAACAAGCTATAGTTTGTCAAAATCCATCGATGTTAACGTACCTTTAGACCGCGACACATGAGAGCCATGTCGGGTGGGGCTGACAGCCCTTGCTATGGGGCCTACTGCACAAAAACGAAACTGGGGGCATCATGTACCTACGTCTGGGGCTCACTCCAAAAGTTTCAAGTCTGAAGCCTTGCCGATTTGTCAGCTTGTTGGCCTATTCATCCGCTATACAACAAGCTATAGTTTGTCAAAATCCATCCATGTTAAGGTACCTTTAGACCGCGACACATGAGAGCCATGTCGGCTGGCGCTGACAGCCCTTGCTATGGGGCATACTGCACAAAAACGAAACTGGGGGCATCATGTACCTACGTCTGGGGCTCACTCCAAAAGTTTCAAGTCTGAAGCCTTGCCGATTTGTCAGCTTGTTGGCCTATTCATCCGCTATACAACAAGCTATAGTTTGTCAAAATCCATCCATGTTAAGGTACCTTTAGACCGCGACACATGAAAGCCATGTCGGCTGGCGCTGACAGCCCTTGCTATGGGGCCTACTGCACAAAAACGAAACTGGGGCATCATGTACCTACGTCTGGGGCTCACTCCAAAAGTTTCAAGTCTGAAGCCTTGCCGATTTGTCAGCATGTTGGCCTATTCATCCGCTATACAACAAGTTATAGTTTGTCAAAATCCATCTATGTTAAGGTACCTTTAGACCGCGACACATGAGAGCCATGTCGGCTGGCGCTGACAGCCCTTGCTATGGGGCCTACTGCACAAAAACGAAACTGGGGGCATCATGTACCTACATCTGGAGCTCACTCCAAAAGTTTCAAGTCTGAAGCCTTGCCGATTTGTCAGCTTGTTGGCCTATTCATCCGCTATACATCAAGCTATAGTTTGTCAAAATCCATCCATGTTAAGGTACCTTTAGACCGCGACACATGAGAGCCATGTCAGCTGGCGCTGACAGCCCTTGCTATGGGGCCTACTGCACAAAAACGAAACTGGGGGCATCATGTACCTACGTCTGGGGCTCACTCCAAAAGTTTCAAGTCTGAAGCCTTGCCGATTTGTCAGCTTGTTGGCCTATTAATCCGCTATACAACAAGCTATAGTTTGTCAAAATCCATTCATGTTAAGGTACCTTTAGACCGCGACACATGAGAGCAATGTCGGCTGGCGCTGACAGCCCTTGCTATGGGGCCTACTGCACAAAAACGAAACTGGGGGCATCATGTACCTACGTCTGGGGCTCACTCCAAAAGTTTCAAGTCTGAAGCCTTGCCGATTTGTCAGCATGTTGGCCTATTCATCCGCTATACAACAAGCTATAGTTTGTCAAAATCCATCCATGTTAAGGTACCTTTAGACCGCGACACATGAGAGCCATGTCGGCTGGCGCTGACAGCCCTTGCTATGGGGCCTACTGCACAAAAACGAAACTGGGGCATCATGTACCTACGTCTGGGGCTCACTCCAAAAGTTTCAAGTCTGAAGCCTTGCCGATTTGTCAGCTTGTTGGCCTATTCATCCGCTATACAACAAGCTATAGTTTGTCAAAATCCATCCATGTTAAGGTACCTTTAGACCGCGACACATGAGAGCCATGTCGGCTGGCGCTGACAGCCCTTGCTATGGGACTTACTGCACAAAAACGAAACTGGGGGCATCATGTACCTACATCAGGGAATCACTCCAAAAGTTTCAAGTCTGAAGCTATGCCGATTTGTCAGCTTGTTGGCCTATTCATCCGCTATTTAACAAGGTATAGTTTGTCTAAATCCATCTATGTTAAGGTACCTTTAGACCGCGACACATGAGAGCCATGTCGGCTGGCGCTGACAGCCCTTGCTATGGGGCCTACTGCACAAAAACGAAACTGGGTCATCATGTACCTACGTCTGGGGCTCACTCCAAAAGTTTCAAGTCTGAAGCCTTGCCGATTTGTCAGCATGTTGGCCTATTCATCCGCTATACAACAAGTTATAGTTTGTCAAAATCCATCTATGTTAAGGTACCTTTAGACCGCGACATATGAGAGCCATGTCGGCTGGCGCTGACAGCCCTTGCTATGGGGCTTACTGCACAAAAACGAAACTGAGGGCATCAAGTACCTACGTCTGGAACTCACTCCGAAAGTTTCAAGTCTGAAGCCTTGCCGATTTGTCAGCTTGTTGGCCTATTCATCCGCTATCCAACAAGCTATAGTTTGTCAAAATCCATCTATGTTAAGGTACCTTTAGACCGCGACACATGAGAGCAATGTCGGCTGGCGCTGACAGCCCTTGCTATGGGGCCTACTGCACAAAAACGAAACTGGGGGCATCATGTACCTACATCTGGAGCTCACTCCAGAAGTTTCAAGTCTGAAGCCTTGCCGATTTGTCAGCTTGTTGGCCTATTCATCCGCTATGCAACAAGCTATAGTTTGTCAAAATCCATCCATGTTAAGGTACCTTTAGACCGCGACACATGAGAGCCATGTCGGCTGGCGCTGACAGCCCTTGCTATGGGGCTTACTGCACAAAAACGAAACTGGGGGCATCATGTACCTACGTCTGGGGCTCACTCCAAAGTTTCAAGTCTGAAGCCTTGCCGATTTGTCAGCTTGTTGGCCTATTCATCCGCTATACAACAAGCTATAGTTTGTCAAAATCCATCCATGTTAAGGTACCTTTAGACCGCGACACATGAGAGCCATGTCGGCTGGCGCTGACAGCCCTTGCTATGGGACTTACTGCACAAAAACGAAACTGGGGGCATCATGTACCTACATCTGGGGCTCACTCCAAAAGTTTCAAGTCTGAAGCCTTGCCGATTTGTCAGCTTGTTGGCCTATTCATCCGCTATACAACAAGCTATAGTTTGTCAAAATCCATCCATGTTAAGGTACCTTTAGACCGCGACACATGAGAGCCATGTCGGCTGGCGCTGACAGCCCTTGCTATGGGGCCTACTGCACAAAAACGAAACTGGGGGCATCATGTACCTACGTCTGGGGCTCACTCCAAAGTTTCAAGTCTGAAGCCTTGCCGATTTGTCAGCTTGTTGGCCTATTCATCCGCTATACAACAAGCTATAGTTTGTCAAAATCCATCCATGTTAAGGTACCTTTAGACCGCGACACATGAGAGCCATGTCGGCTGGCGCTGACAGCCCTTGCTATGGGGCCTACTGCACAAAAACGAAACTGGGGCATCATGTACCTACGTCTGGGGCTCACTCCAAAAGTTTCAAGTCTGAAGCCTTGCCGATTTGTCAGCTTGTTGGCCTATTCATCCGCTATACAACAAGCTATAGTTTGTCAAAATCCATCCATGTTAAGGTACCTTTAGACCGCGACACATGAGAGCCATGTCGGCTGGCGCTGACAGCCCTTGCTATGGGGCCTACTGCACAAAAACGAAACTGGGGGCATCATGTACCTACGTCTGGGGCTCACTCCAAAAGTTTCAAGTCTGAAGCCTTGCCGATTTGTCAGCTTGTTGGCCTATTCATCCGCTATACAACAAGCTATAGTTTGTCAAAATCCATTCATGTTAAGGTACCTTTAGACCGCGACACATGAGAGCAATGTCGGCTGGCGCTGACAGCCCTTGCTATGGGGCCTACTGCACAAAAACGAAACTGGGGGCATCATGTACATACGTCTGGGTATCACTCCAAAAGTTTCAAGTCTGAAGCCTTGCCGATTTGTCAGCATGTTGGCCTATTCATCCGCTATACAACAAGCTATAGTTTGTCAAAATCCATCCATGTTAAGGTACCTTTAGACCGCGACACATGAGAGCCATGTCGGCTGGCGCTGACAGCCCTTGCTATGGGACCTACTGCACAAAAACGAAACTGGGGGCATCATGTACCTACGTCTGGGGCTCACTCCACAAGTTTCAAGTCTGAAGCCTTGCCGATTTGTCAGCTTGTTGGCCTATTCATCCGCTATGCAACAAGCTATAGTTTGTCAAAATCCATCCATGTTAAGGTACCTTTAGACCGCGACACATGAGAGCCATGTCCGCAGGCGCTGACAGCCCTTGCTATGGGACCTACTGCACAAAAACGAAACTGGGGGCATCATGTACCTACGTTTGGAACTCACTCCACAAGTTTCAAGTCTGAAGCCTTGCCGATTTGTCAGCTTGTTGGACTATTTAATTGCTATGCAACAAGCTATAGTTTGTCAAAATCCATCCATGTTAAGGTACCTTTAGACCGCGACACATGAGAGCAATGTCGGCTGGCGCTGACAGCCTTTGCTATGGGGCCTACTGCACAGAAACGAAACTTGGGGCATCATGTACCTACATCTGGAGCTCACTCCAAAAGTGTCAAGTCTGAAGCCTTGCCGATTTGTCAGCTTGTTGGCCTATTCATCCGCTATACATCAAGCTATAGTTTGTCAAAATCCATCCATGTTAAGGTACCTTTAGACCGCGACACATGAGAGCCATGTCGGCTGGCGCTGACAGCCCTTGCTATGGGACTTACTGCACAAAAACGAAACTGGGGGCATCATGTACCTACGTCTGGGGCTCACTCCAAAAGTTTCAAGTCTGAAGCCTTGCCGATTTGTCAGCTTGTTGGCCTATTCATCCGCTATACAACAAGCTATAGTTTGTCAAAATCCATCCATGTTAAGGTACCTTTAGACCGCGACACATGAGAGCCATGTCGGCTGGCGCTGACAGCCCTTGCTATGGGGCTTACTGCACAAAAACGAAACTGGGGCATCATGTACCTACATCTGGGGCTCACTCCAAAAGTTTCAAGTCTGAAGCCTTGCCGATTTGTCAGCTTGTTGGCCTATTCATCCGCTATACAACAAGCTATAGTTTGTCAAAATCCATCCATGTTAAGGTACCTTTAGACCGCGACACATGAGAGCCATGTCGGCTGGCGCTGACAGCCCTTGCTATGGGGCTTACTGCACAAAAACGAAACTGGGGGCATCATGTACCTACGTCTGGGGCTCACTCCAAAAGTTTCAAGTCTGAAGCCTTGCCGATTTGTCAGCTTGTTGGCCTATTCATCCGCTATGCAACAAGTTATAGTTTGTCAAAATCCATCTATGTTAAGGTACCTTTAGACCGCGACACATGAGAGCCATGTCGGCTGGCGCTGACAGCCCTTGCTATGGGGCCTACTGCACAAAAACGAAACTGGGGCATCATGTACCTACATCTGGAGCTCACTCCAAAAGTTTCAAGTCTGAAGCCTTGCCGATTTGTCAGCTTGTTGGCCTATTCATCCGCTATACAACAAGCTATAGTTTGTCAAAATCCATCCATGTTAAGGTACCTTTAGACCGCGACACATGAGAGCCATGTCGGCTGGCGCTGACAGCCCTTGCTATGGGGCCTACTGCACAAAACGAAACTGGGGGCATCATGTACCTACGTCTGGGGCTCACTCCAAAAGTTTCAAGTCTGAAGCCTTGCCGATTTGTCAGCTTGTTGGCCTATTCATCCGCTATACAACAAGCTATAGTTTGTCAAAATCCATTCATGTTAAGGTACCTTTAGACCGCGACACATGAGAGCCATGTCGGCTGGCGCTGACAGCCCTTGCTATGGGACTTACTGCACAAAAACGAAACTGCGGGCATCATGTACCTACATCTGGGGCTCACTCCAAAAAGTTTCAAGTCTGAAGCCTTGCCGATTTGTCAGCTTGTTGGCCTATTCATCCGCTATACAACAAGCTATAGTTTGTCAAAATCCATCCATGTTAAGGTACCTTTAGACCGCGACACATGAGAGCCATGTCGGCTGGCGCTGACAGCCCTTGCTATGGGACTTACTGCACAAAAACGAAACTGGGGGCATCATGTACCTACGTCTGGGGCTCACTCCAAAGTTTCAAGTCTGAAGCCTTGCCGATTTGTCAGCTTGTTGGCCTATTCATCCGCTATACAACAAGCTATAGTTTGTCAAAATCCATCCATGTTAAGGTACCTTTAGACCGCGACACATGAGAGCCATGTCGGCTGGCGCTGACAGCCCTTGCTATGGGGCCTACTGCACAAAAACGAAACTGGGGCATCATGTACCTACGTCTGGGGCTCACTCCAAAAGTTTCAAGTCTGAAGCCTTGCCGATTTGTCAGCTTGTTGGCCTATTCATCCGCTATACAACAAGCTATAGTTTGTCAAAATCCATCTATGTTAAGGTACCTTTAGACCGCGACACATGAGAGCAATGTCGGCTGGCGCTGACAGCCCTTGCTATGGGGCCTACTGCACAGAAACGAAACTGGGGGCATCATGTACCTACATCTGGGGCTCACTCCAAAAGTTTCAAGTCTGAAGCCTTGCCGATTTGTCAGCTTGTTGGCCTATTCATCCGCTATACAACAAGCTATAGTTTGTCAAAATCCATCCATGTTAAGGTACCTTTAGACCGCGACACATGAGAGCCATGTCAGCTGGCGCTGACAGCCCTTGCTATGGGGCCTACTGCACAAAAACGAAACTGGGGGCATCATGTACCTACGTCTGGGGCTCACTCCAAAAGTTTCAAGTCTGAAGCCTTGCCGATTTGTCAGCTTGTTGGCCTATTCATCCGCTATACAACAAACTATAGTTTTTCAAAATCCATCCATGTTAAGGTACCTTTAGACCGCGACACATGAGAGCCATGTCGGCTGGCGCTGACAGCCCTTGCTATGGGACTTACTGCACAAAAACGAAACTGGGGGCATCATGTACCTACATCTGGGTATCACTCCAAAAGTTTCAAGTGTGAAGCCGTGCCGATTTGTCAGCATGTTGGCCTATTCATCCGCTATACAACAAGCTATAGTTTGTCAAAATCCATCCATGTTAAGGTACCTTTAGACCGCGACACATGAGAGCCATGTCGGCTGGGGCTGACAGCCCTTGCTATGGGGCCTACTGCACAAAAACGAAACTGGGGGCATCATGTACCTACGTCTGGGGCTCACTCCAAAAGTTTCAAGTCTGAAGCCTTGCCGATTTGTTAGCATGTTGGCCTATTCATCCGCTATACAACAAGCTATAGTTTGTCAAAATCCATCTATGTTAAGGTACCTTTAGACCGAGACACATGAGAGCCATGTCGGCTGGCGCTGACAGCCCTTGCTATGGGACTTACTGCACAAAAACGAAACTGGGGCATCATGTACCTACATCTGGAGCTCACTCCAAAAGTTTCAAGTCTGAAGCCTTGCCGATTTGTCAGCTTGTTGGCCTATTCATCCGCTATACATCAAGCTATAGTTTGTCAAAATCCATCCATGTTAAGGTACCTTTAGACCGCGACACATGAGAGCCATGTCGGCTGGCGCTGACAGCCCTTGCTATGGGGCCTACTGCACAAAAACGAAACTGGGGGCATCATGTACCTACGTCTGGGGCTCACTCCAAAAGTTTCAAGTCTGAAGCCTTGCCGATTTGTCAGCTTGTTGGCCTATTAATCCGCTATACAACAAGCTATAGTTTGTCAAAATCCATTCATGTTAAGGTACCTTTAGACCGCGACACATGAGAGCAATGTCGGCTGGCGCTGACAGCCTTTGCTATGGGGCCTACTGCACAGAAACGAAACTTGGGGCGTCATGTACCTACATCTGGGTATCACTCCAAAAGTTTCAAGTCTGAAGCCTTGCCGATTTGTCAGCTTGTTGGCCTATTCATCCGCTATACAACAAGCTATAGATTGTCAAAATCCATCCATGTTAAGGTACCTTTAGACCGCGACACATGAGAGCCATGTCGGCTGGCGCTGACAGCCCTTGCTATGGGGCCTACTGCACAAAAACGAAACTGGGGGCATCATGTACCTACGTCTGGGGCTCACTCCAAAAGTTTCAAGTCTGAAGCCTTGCCGATTTGTTATCATGTTGGCCTATTCATCCGCTATACAACAAGCTATAGTTTGTCAAAATCCATCCATGTTAAGGTACCTTTAGACCGCGACACATGAGAGCCATGTCGGCTGGCGCTGACAGCCCTTGCTATGGGGCCTACTGCACAAAAACGAAACTGGGGGCATCATGTACCTACGTCTAGGGCTCACTCCAACAGTTTCAAGTCTGAAGCCTTGCCGATTTGTCAGCTTGTTGGCCTATTCATCCGCTATACAACAAGCTATAGTTTTTCAAAATCCATCCATGTTAAGGTACCTTTAGACCGCGACACATGAGAGCCATGTCGGCTGGCGCTGACAGCCCTTGCTATGGGGCTTACTGCACAAAAACGAAACTTGGGGCATCATGTACCTACATCTGGGTATCACTCCAAAAGTTTCAAGTCTGAAGCCTTGCCGATTTGTCAGCTTGTTGGCCTATTCATCCGCTATACAACAAGCTATAGTTTGTCAAAATCCATCCATGTTAAGGTACCTTTAGACCGCGACACATGAGAGCCATGTCGGCTGGCGCTGACAGCCCTTGCTATGGGGCCTACTGCACAAAAACGAAACTGGGGGCATCATGTACCTACGTCTGGGGCTCACTCCAAAAGTTTCAAGTCTGAAGCCTTGCCGATTTGTTAGCATGTTGGCCTATTCATCCGCTATACAACAAGTTATAGTTTGTCAAAATCCCTCTATGTTAAGGTACCTTTAGACCGCGACACATGAGAGCCATGTCGGCTGGGGCTGACAGCCCTTGCTATGGGGCCTACTGCACAAAAACGAAACTGGGGGCATCATGTACCTACGTCTGGAACTCACTCCAAAAGTTTCAAGTCTGAAGCCTTGCCGATTTGTCAGCATGTTGGCCTATTCATCCGCTATACAACAAGTTATAGTTTGTTAAAATCCATCTATGTTAAGGTACCTTTAGACCGCGACACATGAGAGCAATGTCGGCTGGCGCTGACAGCCTTTGCTATGGGGCCTACTGCACAGAAACGAAACTTGGGGCATCATGTACCTACATCTGGAGCTCACTCCAAAAGTTTCAAGTCTGAAGCCTTGCCGATTTGTCAGCTTGTTGGCCTATTCATTCGCTATACAACAAGCTATAGATTGTCAAAATCCATCCATGTTAAGGTACCTTTAGACCGCGACACATGAGAGCCATGTCAGTTGGCGCTGACAGCCCTTGCTATGGGGCCTACTGCACAAAACGAAACTGGGGCATAATGTACCTGCGTCTGGTGCTCACTCTCAAATTTTCAAGTCTGAAGCCTTGCCGATTTGTCATCATGTTGGCCTATTCATCCGCTATACAACAAGTTATAGTTTGTCAAAATCCATCTATGTTAAGGTACATTTAGACCGAGACACATGAGAGCCATGACGGCTGGCGCTGACAGCCCTTGCTATGGGGCCTACTGCACAAAAACGAAACTGGGGGCATCATGTACCTACATCTGGAGCTCACTCCAAAAGTGTCAAGTCTGAAGCCTTGCCGATTTGTCAGCTTGTTTGCCTATTCATCCGCTATACATCAAGCTATAGTTTGTCAAAATCCATCCATGTTAAGGTACCTTTAGACCGCGACACATGAGAGCCATGTCAGCTGGCGCTGACAGCCCTTGCTATGGGGCCTACTGCACAAAAACGAAACTGGGGGCATCATGTACCTACGTCTGGGGCTCACTCCAAAAGTTTCAAGTCTGAAGCCTTGCCGATTTGTCAGCTTGTTGGCCTATTCATCCGCTATACATCAAGCTATAGTTTGTCAAAATCCATCCATGTTAAGGTACCTTTAGACCGCGACACATGAGAGCCATGTCGGCTGGCGCTGACAGCCCTTGCTATGGGGCCTACTGCACAAAAACGAAACTGGAGGCATCTTGTACCTACGTCTGGGGCTCACTCCAAAAGTTTCAAGTCTGAAGCCTTGCCGATTTGTTATCATGTTGGCCTATTCATCCGCTATACAACAAGCTATAGTTTGTCAAAATCCATCCATGTTAAGGTACCTTTAGACCGCGACACATGAGAGCCATGTCGGCTGGCGCTGACAGCCCTTGCTATGGGACTTACTGCACAAAAACGAAACTCGGGGCATCATGTACGTAGGTCTGAGGCTCACTCCAAAAGTTTCAAGTCTGAAGCCTTGCCGATTTGTCAGCTTGTTAACCTATTCATCCGCTATCCATCAAGCTATGGTTTGTCAAAATCCATTTATGTTAAGGTACCTTTAGACCGCGACACATGAGAGCCATGTCGGCTGGCGCTGACAGCCCTTGCTATGGGGCCTACTGCACAAAAACGAAATTAAGGACATCATGTACCTACGTCTGGGGCTCACTCCAAAAGTTTCAAGTCTGAAGCCTTGCCGATTTGTCAGCTTGTTGGCCTATTCATCCGCTATACAACAAACTATAGTTTTTCAAAATCCATCCATGTTAAGGTACCTTTAGACCGCGACACATGAGAGCCATGTCGGCTGGCGCTGACAGTCCTTGCTATGGGGCCTAGGGCAAAAAAACGAAACTGGGGGTATCATGTACCTACGTCTTGGGCTCACTCCAAAGTTTCAAATCTGAAGCCTTGCCGATTTGTTATCATGTTGGCCTATTCATCCGCTATACAACAAGCTATAGTTTGTCAAAATCCATCCATGTTAACGTACCTTTAGACCGCGACACATGAGAGCCATGTCGGGTGGGGCTGACAGCCCTTGCTATGGGGCCTACTGCACAAAAACGAAACTGGGGGCATCATGTACTTACGTCTGGGGCTCACTCCAAAAGTTTCGAGTCTGAAGCCTTGCCGATTTGTCAGCTTGTTGGCCTATTCATCCGCTATACAACAAGCTATAGTTTGTCAAAATCCATTTATGTTAAGGTACCTTTAGACCGCGACACATGAGAGCCATGTCGGCTGGCGCTGACAGCCCTTGCTATGGGGCCTACTGTACAAAAACGAAACTGGGGACATAATGTACCTACGTCTGGGGCTCACTCCAACACTTTCAAGTCTGAAGCCTTGCCGATTTGTCAGCTTGTTGGCCTATTCATCCGCTATACAACAAACTATAGTTTTTCAAAATCCATCCATGTTAAGGTACCTTTATATCGCGACACATGAGAGCCATGTCGGCTGGCGCTGACAGCCCATGCTATGGGGCATAGGGCACAAAACGAAACTGGGGCATCATGTACCTACATCTGGGTATCACTCCAAAGTTTCAAATGTAAAGCCGTGCTGATTTGTCAGCATGTTGGCCTATTCATCCGCTATACAACAAGCTATAGTTTGTCAAAATCCATCCATGTTAACGTACCTTTAGAACGCGACACATGAGAGCCATGTCGGGTGGGGCTGACAGCCCTTGCTATGGGGCCTACTGCACAAAAACGAAACTGGGGGCATCATGTACCTACGTCTGGGGCTCACTCCAAAAGTTTCAAGTCTGAAGCCTTGCCGATTTGTTATCATGTTGGCCTATTCATCCGCTATACAACAAGTTATAGTTTGTCAAAATCCTCTATGTTAAGGGACATTTAGACCGAGACACATGAGAGCCATGACTGCTTGCGCTGACATCCCTTGCTATGGGGCCTACTGCACAAAAACGAAACTGGGGCATCATGTACCTACATCTGGAGCTCACTCCAAAAGTGTCAAGTCTGAAGCCTTGCCGATTTGTCAGCTTGTTTGCCTATTCATCCGCTATACATCAAGCTATAGTTTGTCAAAATCCATCCATGTTAAGGTACCTTTAGACCGCGACACATGAGAGCCATGTCAGCTGGCGCTGACAGCCCTTGCTATGGGGCCTACTGCACAAAAACGAAACTGGGGCATCATGTACCTACGTCTGGGGCTCACTCCAAAAGTTTCAAGTCTGAAGCCTTGCCGATTTGTCAGCTTGTTGGCCTATTCATCCGCTATACATCAAGCTATAGTTTGTCAAAATCCATCCATGTTAAGGTACCTTTAGACCGCGACACATGAGAGCCATGTCGGCTGGCGCTGACAGCCCTTGCTATGGGGCCTACTGCACAAAAACGAAACTGGAGGCATCTTGTACATACGTCTGGGGCTCACTCCAAAAGTTTCAAGTCTGAAGCCTTGCCGATTTGTTATCATGTTGGCCTATTCATCCGCTATACAACAAGCTATAGTTTGTCAAAATCCATCCATGTTAAGGTACCTTTAGACCGCGACACATGAGAGCCATGTCGGCTGGCGCTGACAGCCCTTGCTATGGGGCCTACTGCACAAAAACGAAACTGGGGGCATCATGTACCTACGTCTGGGGCTCACTCCAACAGTTTCAAGTCTGAAGCCTTGCCGATTTGTCAGCTTGTTAACCTATTCATCCGCTATACATCAAGCTATAGTTTGTCAAAATCCATCCATGTTAAGGTACCTTTAGACCGCGACACATGAGAGCCATGTCAGCTGGCGCTGACAGCCCTTGCTATGGGGCCTACTGCACAAAAACGAAATTGGGGGCATCATGTACCTACGTCTGGGGCTCACTCCAAAAGTTTCAAGTCTGAAGCCTTGCCGATTTGTCAGCTTGTTGGCCTATTCATCCGCTATACAACAAACTATAGTTTTTCAAAATCCATCCATGTTAAGGTACCTTTAGACCGCGACACATGAGAGCCATGTCGGCTGGCGCTGACAGTCCTTGCTATGGGGCCTAGGGCAAAAAAACGAAACTGGGGGTATCATGTACCTACGTCTTGGGCTCACTCCAAAAGTTTCAAATCTGAAGCCTTGCCGATTTGTTATCATGTTGGCCTATTCATCCGCTATACAACAAGCTATAGTTTGTCAAAATCCATCCATGTTAACGTACCTTTAGACCGCGACACATGAGAGCCATGTCGGGTGGGGCTGACAGCCCTTGCTATGGGGCCTACTGCACAAAAACGAAACTGGGGGCATCATGTACTTACGTCTGGGGCTCACTCCAAAAGTTTCGAGTCTGAAGCCTTGCCGATTTGTCAGCTTGTTGGCCTATTCATCCGCTATACAACAAGCTATAGTTTGTCAAAATCCATTTATGTTAAGGTACCTTTAGACCGCGACACATGAGAGCCATGTCGGCTGGCGCTGACAGCCCTTGCTATGGGGCCTACTGTACAAAAACGAAACTGGGGACATAATGTACCTACGTCTGGGGCTCACTCCAACACTTTCAAGTCTGAAGCCTTGCCGATTTGTCAGCTTGTTGGCCTATTCATCCGCTATACAACAAACTATAGTTTTTCAAAATCCATCCATGTTAAGGTACCTTTAGACCGCGACACATGAGAGCCATGTCGGCTGGCGCTGACAGCCCATGCTATGGGGCATAGGGCACAAAAACGAAACTGGGGGCATCATGTACCTACATCTGGGTATCACTCCAAAAGTTTCAAATGTAAAGCCGTGCTGATTTGTCAGCATGTTGGCCTATTCATCCGCTATACAACAAGCTATAGTTTGTCAAAATCCATCCATGTTAACGTACCTTTAGAACGCGACACATGAGAGCCATGTCGGGTGGGGCTGACAGCCCTTGCTATG
>JASAOE010001045.1:0-23208 GCA_029964075.1 Patiria pectinifera
AACAACCACTGTTGAACTAACAACTACTGTTGAACCAACCACAGTTGAACTAATAACCACTGTTGAACCAACAATCCATCGTTGTTCAACAACTACAGTTGAAATCCAACAACTACTGTTGAACTAACAACTACTGTTGAATCAACAACTACTGTTGAACCAACAACCACTGTTAAACCAACAACCATCGTTGAACTAACAACTACAGTTGAACCAACAACCACTGTTGAACTAACAACTACCGTTGAACCAACAACTACTGTTGAACCAACAACCACAGTTGAACTAACAACCACTGTTGAACCAACAACCACTGTTGAACCAACAACTACTGAACCAACAACCAAAGTGTTGAATCAATAACCACTGTTGAACTAACAACCACTGTTGAACTAACAACCACTGTTGAACCAACAACCACAGTTGAACCAACAACCACTGTTGAACCAACAACCACTGTTGAACCAACAACCACCGTTGCACCAACAACTACTGTTGAACCAACAACCACAGTTGAACTAACAAACTACCGTTGAACCAACAACCACTGTCCAACCAACAACCACTGTTGAACTAACAACCACAGTTGAACCAACAACTACTGTTGAACCAACAACCACCGTTGAATCAACAACCACTGCTGAACCAACAACCACTGCTGTATCAACAACCACTGTTGAACCAACAACCACAGCTGAACCAACAACCACTGTTGAACCTACAACCACTGCTGAACCAACAACCACTGTTGAACCAACAACCACTGTTGAACCAACAACCACTGTTGAACCACAAACCACTGTTGAACAAACAACCACTGTTGAACTAACAACCACTGTTGAACCAACAACCACTGTCGAACCAACAACCACACCTGAACAAACAACCACTGTTGAAGCAACAACCACCGTTGACAATAACCACTGTTGAACCAACAACCACAGTTGAACAATCAACCACTGCTGAACCAACAACCACAGTTGAACCAACAACCACTGCTGAACTAAATAACCACTGTTGAACCAACAACCACTGCTGAATCGACAACCACCTTTGAACCAACAACCACAGCTGAACTAACAACCACTGTTGAGCTCAACAACCACTGTTGAACCAACAACCACTGCTGAACCAACAACTACTTTTGAACCGACAACCACTGTTGAACAAACAACTACTGCTGAATCCTACTTCACCACTGACAAAGGTCGACAACTACTGCTGAACCAACAACCACTGTTGAATCAACAACCACTGTTGAACCATTAATCACTGTTGAACCAACAACCACTGTTGAACCAACAACCACTGCTGAACCAACAACCACAGCTGGAACTAACAACCACTGTTGAACCAACAACCACTGCTGAACCAACAACCACTGTTGCACGAACAACTACTGTTGAACTAACAACCACAGTTGAACCAACAACCACCAAGCTGAACCAACAACCACTGTCCAACCAACAACCACCGTTGAACCAACAACTACTGCTGAACCAACAACCACTGTCGCAACTAACAACCACTGTTGAACTAACAACTACTGCTTGAACCAACGACCACTGCTGAATCAACGATCACCGTTGAACCAACAACCACTGTTGAACCAACAACCACTGGGTTGAACCAACAACCACAGCTGGAACCAACAACCACTGCTGAACTTACCACCACTGTTGAACAACAACCACTGTTGAACCAACAACCACCGTTGAATCAACAACCACTGTTGAACCAACAACCACTGTTGAACTAACAACCACTGTTGAACCAACAGCCACTGTTGAATGAACAACCACTGCTGAACAAACAAACCACTGTTAAACCACAAATCACTGTTGAACCAACAACCACTGTCGAACCAACAAACCACACCTGAATAACAAATCACTGTTGAATAAACAACCACTGTTGAGCCAACAACCATCAAGTTGAACCAACAACAACCACAGTTGAACAAACAACCACTGTTGAACCAACAACCACTGTTGAACCAACAACCACTGTTGAACCAACAACCACTGTTGAACCAACAACCACTGTTGAATCGACAACCACTGTTGAACCAACAACCACAGTTGAACTAACAACCACTGTTGAGCCAACAACCACTGTTGAACCAACAACCACTGTTGAACCATCAACCACTGTTGAACCAACAACCACTGTTGAACCAACAACCACTGTTGAACCAACAACCACTGTTGAACAAACAACCACTGTTGAACAAACAACCACTGTTGAACCAACAACCACTGTTGATCAAACAACCACTGTTGAACCAACAACCACTGTCGAGCCAACAACCACACCTGAACCAACAACCACTGTTGAACCAACAACCACTGTTGAACCAACAACCACTGTTGAACAAACAACCACTGTTGAACAAACAACCACTGTTGAACAAACTACCACTGTTGAACCAACAACCACTGTTGAACAAACAACCACTGTTGAACCAACAACCACTGTCGAACCAACAACCACACCTGAACAAACAACCACTGTTGAACAAACAACCACTGTTGAGCCAACAACCACTGTTGAACCAACAACCACAGTTGAACCAACAACCACTGTTGAACCAACAACCACTGTTGAACCAACAACCACTGTTGAACCAACAACCACTGTTGAACCAACAACCACTGTCGAACCAACAACCACACCTGAACCAACAACCACACCAGAACCAACAACAACTGTTGTACAAACAACTACTGTTGAACCAACAACCACTGTTGAACCAACAACCACTGTTGAACCAACAACCACTGTTGAACCAACAACCACTGTTGAACCAACAACCACTGTTGAATCGACAACCACTGTTGAACCAACAACCACTGTTGAACAAACAACCACTTTTGAACCAACAACCACTGTTGAACCAACAACCACACCTGAACCAACAACCACTGTTGAACAAACAACAACTGTTGAACCAACAACCACTGTTGAAACAACAACCACTGTTGTACCAACAACCACTGTTGAACCAACAACCACTGTTGACCCAACAACCACTGTTGAACCAACAACCACTGTTGAACCAACAACCACTGTTGTACCCACAACTACTGTTGAACCAACAACCACTGTTGAACCAACAACCACTGTTGAACCAACAACCACAGTTGAACCAACAACCACTGTTGAACCAACAACCACTGTTGAACCAACAACCACTGTTGAATCAACAACCACTGTTGAACCAACAACTACTGTTGAACCAACAACCACACCTCAACCAACAACCACTGTTGAACCAACATCTACTGTTGAACCAACAACCACTGTTGAACCAACGACCACTGTTGAACCAACAACCACACCTAAACAAACAACCACTGTTGATCCAACAACCACTGTTGAACTAACAACCACACCCGAACCAACAACCACACCTGAACCAACAACAACTGTGGAACAAACAACCACTGTTGAACCAACAACCACTGATGAACCAACAACCACTGTTGAACCAACAACCACACCTGAACCAACAACCACTGTTGAACGAACAACCACTGTTGAACCAACAACCACTGCTGAACCAACAACCACACTTGAACAAACAACCACTGTGGAATCAACAACCGATGTGGAACCAACATCGTCTGTGGAACAAACAACCACTGTTGAACAAACAACCACTGTTGAACCAACAAACCACTGTTGAATCCAACAAACCACTGTTGAACCAACAACCACTGTTGAGCCAACAACCACTGTTGATTCAACAACCACTGTTGAACCAACCAACCACTGTTGTCCACCAACGACTGTTGAACTAACAACCACTGTTGGACCAACAACCACAGCTGGAACCAACAACCACACCAGACCAAAACAACCACACCAGAACAAACAACAACACCCTGAACCGAAGCAACCACTGTTGAACCAACAACCACACACCTGAACCAACACCAAACCACTCCCTGAACAAACAAACCACTAATTCCTGAACCAACAACCACACCTGAACCAACAACCACACCTGAAATCCAACAACCACAGCTGCTTCAACGACCACAGCTCACTCTGTCACGACGATACCAATTAACTACTACACCAGTAAGGCGTCAACCCTTGGTAAAGTTTTTATTTGAATTGGATTGTTTTTGATATTTTCTGTTATAGAGCATTCTTCAATTACTTAAAGTGCAACAGCATGAGGCTGTAACCTCCTTGAAACATTTGGAAAGCACTCTGTTATTTGCTTTTGTGAAATCTTTGTTGTTAATTCTCTTTGGTCAGTTGTTTGTTTTTCAACTCAAAGTAAAATAATTATATTGTATATTTTCAAGTTTAAGACCTGTTAATTCCAATACGTCATTTCTGCCTTTTTGCCCAAAAGCATAGTTACTGTTTAAAAAAGTTGTTGAGAGACGGTCAGCTAATTTGCTCAAGGCTTTACTCTTTTTTGGAAAGAGGAAGTGATTTGTTTTCCAGTTTTTGCAATCTTTTGTAGAGTAATTGCTGCATTTGGAAAATAAGATGCATAACAATGCATAATTCACTGACAGCAGGTATTTTGAGAAAGATAAAGTCTTTTCTCTGGATCAGCCTTATTTTGTTTTTATTGGTGAAAATCCAACAAGCAAATGCAACGTTTCTCCTTCATATCCTGTGGGTGAGCAAGACTGTTGATGAAAAGTGGATTGTTTTAATCTATGTACTTTGGAAATAGGAGCGCCCCTACACAGTTTGGTAGGCTCATGAAGAAGACAATCAATAATGTTGTCACTCATGAGCAAAAATTCCATTGCATCCTCTTTGGCTCATTTTCGCGTAAGGTCATCATGATGGTAATATCCCATCCTGGGTATGAGTGATAAACGAGTGGTGCAATTTATGTGTAAAATCTAAGGACCGTGAATTATTTGATGTTTTCCGATTTTTTGTGTGCAATACATCCAACGTTAAGAGAACATTGATTGAAACATTCGGGGTAAAGCTTGTTAAATCAATTGAACTGTCGCTCATGAATATGAAAGGCAAAATTCACGTTTATTTAGCAATGATATTCAGGATCACAATCCATGCCATTCTTTCGTGTATCCAGAGAGCATTGGAAATTTCCAAAAGCAGATCACTTCCTCTACACACACACACACACCCACACACACCCACCCATACACACTCACACCAATCGACTGCTTTACGAGTGATGGATTTTTGAGGGGAACTCGAACGTTCACAATATCTGAATGTCCTTTATCCATTTCCGAATGCTGATTTAATGTTTCAAATAGTATGTTGCTTCGCATCAAGAAAGCGATAATTTTGTCTGGTCAGATCTCAATTTTCTTGCCCCAAACGAGTTATTATTAACGTGAGATCGAATCCGCTTAACGTACTGGTCATACAGAACGATGCTGCCTGACGTTCAGCTATTCCAGTCTTCTTCTTTTTTGGGAGTCTCATTACTGTTCTAGTTCTTATGTTGTTTTGCCATCTTAACGTAACAAAGTCCTAGATGAATAATTCTTGTTCATGGTCAACTTGAAAACAGCGACAAAGTTTAACATTACTTGGAATTTCATTCCTGACCAAACAATTGTGTGGCTGGGCTGTTCAGTGTAAATATTCGTTAATAGGACAAATATTCAAGTATTCATCACCGACTATCTTTTATGTATTTTATAATTAAAAACATGTTGTCATAGAATTTTTTTCTGTAAGACGCTTCTGATACTCTCATACAATTTCGGGATGCGAGGAATTCAAAAATATTTGCGTAATATATGCGGTCACTGATGGAAGTCATATGGGCATATGTCTATTGTAATGCAAGTCGAAATGAAAAGACGGTTGTTTTCGTGGAAAAAATGGTAGATATTTCATAACCCGTTTTTCCGATTAAAACTCGATGAAGGTGATACAGGATACGCCTGGAATTAACATTCTACCGAAAATTTATTGCAATCTGTCTGTTCTTGAACTGCAGTATTTCCTTTGTCGCATTGACAAAAGCGCATAGGCAATATAGCTGCCCTAAATGACAAAAACGAAAATATTGAGCAAGTCGCAAACAACTAGAATGCGTAACATTCCGCTTCGTCTTTGTTTAATCCTCAATTCTAGCAACTACTGACGAAACAACTTCATCGAAGCTACTACTACTACTACTACACAAACCACACTATCTACTGCTCAACAAACCACTACAGCACAACAAACAACTACAACTGAACTTACAACCACACCTGAACAAACAACCACACGTGAACCAACAACCACAACAGAACCAACAACCACACCTGAACCAACAACCACACCCATACCAACAACTGCACCTGAACAAACGACTACACCCGAACCAACAACCACAACCAAACCAACAACTACAACACAAACAACAACCACACCTGAAACAACAACCACACCCGGAAACCAACAACCACACCCGAACCAACAACCACACCACAAACAACAACCACAACTGAACCAACAACCACATCAGAACCAACAACCACGCCTAAAACCAACAACCACTGTTGAACAAACAACCACACCTGAACCAACAACCACACCTGATCCTCATCGACCACACCTGAGCCAACTACCACAGCTGAACCAACAACAAATACACCTGAACCAACAACGACACCTCAACCAACAACCACACCTGACCCAACAACCACACTTGAACCAACTACCACTCCTGAGAGCTTCAACAACCACTGTTGAACCAACAACCACTGCTGAACCAACAACCACACCTGAAACAACAACCACTGCTGAACCAACAACCACACCTAAACCAACAACCACTGCTGAATCAACAACCACACCTGAAGCCACAACCACACTCTCGATCCCACAACCAAACCTGAGCCAGCAACCACAGCTAAAACCAACAACAACACCTGAACCAACAACGACTCCGGAACCATAACAACACCTCAACCAACAACCACACCTGAACCACCAACCACACTTGAACCAACAACCACACCCTGGAACCAACCACCACTCCTGAGCTAACAACTACTGTTGAACCAACAACCACATCTGAACCAACAACCACTGTTGAACCAACAACCACACCTGAACCAACAACCACTGTTGAACCAACAACTACACCTGAACCAGCAACCACTGTTGAACAAACAACCACACCTAAACCAACAACCACTGTTGAATCAACAACCACACTGAAGCCACAACCACACCCCCGATCCCACAACCACACCTGAGCCAACAACCAGCAGCTAAACCAACAACAACATCTGAACCAACAACCACAGCTAAAACCAATAACAAACACCTCAACCAACAACCACACCTGAACCAATTAAACCACACTGAACCAACAACCAGCACCAGAACCAACAACACTGAAAACCAACTACCACTCCTGAGCTTGAACAACCACTGCTTGAACTAAACAACCACTGTTGAACCAACAACCACATCTGAACCAACAACCACTGTTGAACCAACAACCACTTCTGAACCAACAACCACACCAATACCAAATACCACAGATGCACCAACAACCACACCTTAACAAACAAAAACTGATGAACCAACAACCACACCTGAACCCACAACACCCGATCCCACAACCACATCTGAGCCAACAACCACACCTGAACCAACAACAACACCTGAACCAACAACTACAACTGAACCAACAGCCACACCAGAACCAACAACTACACCAAGCCAAACAACCACACCTGAACCAACAACTACAACTGAACCAACAACCACACCAGAACCAACAACTGCACCAGGCCAAACAACCACACAAGAACCAACAACCACACCTGAACCAACAACCATACCTGAACCAACAACCACTCCTGAACCAGCAACCACTGTTGAACCAACAACCACTGTTGAGCCAACAACCACTGTTGAACCAACAACCACACCTGAGTCCACAACCACACCCGATCCCACAAGCACACTTGAGCCAACAACCACAGCTGAACCAACAACCACGCTTGAACCAACAACGACTCCTGAACCAACAACAACACTTGAACCAACAACCACTCATGAGCCAACAACCACTGTTGAACCAACAACCACTGCTGAACCAACAATCACACCTGAACCAACAACCACTGTTGAACAAACAACCACACCTGAACCCACAACAAGCCGATCCCACAACCACACCTGAGCCAACAACTACAGCTGAACCAACAACCACGCTTGAACTAACAACCACTGTTGAACCAATCACCACTACTGAGCCAACAACCACTGCTGAACCAACTACCACTGCTGAACCAACAACCACTGCTGGACCAACAACCACTGTTGAACCAACAACCACTGTTGAACCAATAACCACTGTTAAACCAACAACTAAACCAGAACAAACCACCCAGGGACCAACAAACACAGATGCACCAACAACCACAGGGACCAGCAAACACAGATGCACCAACGACCACACAGACTAACAAACACAGATGCACCAACGACCACACAGGACCAACAAACACAGATGCACCAACAACCACACAGGTACCAACAAACACAGCAGCACCAACAACCACACATGTACCAACAAACACAGATGCACCAACAACCACACAGGGACCAACAAACACAGATGCACCAACAACCACACAGGGACCAACAAACACAGATGAACCAACAACCACACAGGAACCAACAAACACAGATGCACCAACAACCACACAGGGATCAACAAACACAGATGCACCAACAACCACACAGGGACCAACAAACACAGCAGCACCAACAACCACACAGGGATCAACTAACCCAGATGGACCAACAACCACACAGGGACCAACGACCACAATTGAAGTAACACCAGAACTGAGCTGAACAGACAACTGCTGCACAGACAACAGTAGCGGTGCAACAACCACAGCTGCACAAACAAATAGATGAACCAACGACCACGGCTGGACCAACAAGCACAGGTGGACCAACAACCACACAGGGACCAACAACTACACCTGAACCAACAACCACACAGGGACCAAAAAACACAGATGCACCAACAACCACTGTTGAACCAACAACCACTGTTGAACCAACAACCACTGTTGATCCAACAACCACTGTTGAATCGACAACCACTGTTGAACCAACAACCACAGCTGAACTAACTACCACTGCTGAACCAACAACCACACCTGAACCAACAACCACACCCGATCCCACGACCACACCTGAGCCAACTACCACAGCTGAACCAACAACAACACCTGAACCAACAACGACACCTCAACCAACAACCACACCAGAACCAACAACACTGAAACCAACTACCACTCCTGAGCTAACAACCACTGTTGAACCAACAACCACTGTTGAACCAACAACCACATCTGAACCAACAACCACTGTTGAACCAACAACCACTGCTGAACCAACAACCACACCCATACCAACAACCATTGTTGCATCAACAACTACTCCTGAACCAACAACCACTGTTGAACCAACAACCACACCTGAACCCACAACACCCGATCCCACAACCACATCTGAGCCAACAACCACACCTGAACCAACAACAACACCTGAACCAACAACTACAACTGAACCAACAGCCACACCAGAACCAACAACTACACCAAGCCAAACAACCACACACAGACCAGCAACAGCACCTGAACCAACAACTACAACTGGACCAGCAGCCGCACCAGGACCAGCAGCTACACCGGAAGCGAAACAACCACACCTGCTGAACCAACAACTACAACTGAACCAAACAACCACACCAGAACCAACAACTGCACCAGGCCAAACAACCACACAAGAACCAACAACCACACCTGAACCAACAACCATACCGCATCCTTGAACCAACAACCACTCCTAAACCAGCAACCACTGTTGAACCAACAACCACTGTTGAGCCAACAACCACTGTTGAACCAACAACCACACCTGAGTCCACAACCACACCCGATCCCACAAGCACACTTGAGCCAACAACCACAGCTGAACCAACAACCACGCTTGAACCAACAACGACTCCCGAACCAACAACAACACTGGAACCAACTACCACTATGAGCCAACAACCACTGTTGAACCAACAACCACTGCTGAACCAACAACCACACCTGAACCAACAACCACTGTTGAACCAACAACCACACCTGAACCCACAACAACAGCCGATCCCACAACCACACCTGAGCCAACAACCACAGCTGAACCAACAACCACGCTTGAACCAACAACCACGCTGTTGAACCAACTACCACTACTGAGCCAACAACCACTGTTGAACCAACTACCCCTGCTGAACCAACAACCACAGCTGTACTAACATCCACTGTTGAACCAACAACCACTGTTGTACCAATAACCACTGGTAAACCAACAACTAAACCACAGAACAAACCACCCAGGGACCAACAAACACAGATGCACCAACAACCACACAGGGACCAACAAACACAGATGCACCAACGACCACACAGGGACCAACAAACACAGATGCACCAACAACCACACAGGGACCAACAAACACAGATGCACCAACAACCACACAGGGACCAACAAACACAGATGCACCAACAACCACACAGGAACCAACAAACACAGATGCACCAACAACCACACAGGGACCAACAAACACAGATGCACCAACTACCACACAGGGACCAACAAACACCGATGGACCAACAACCACACAGGGATCAACAAACACAGATGCACCAACAACCACACAGGGATCAACAAACACAGATGCACCAACAACCACACAGGGACCAACAAACACAGCAGCACCAACAACCACACAGAGATCAACTAACCCAGATGGACCAACAACCACACAGGGACCAACGACCACAATTGAAGTAACAACTGCAGCTGAACAGACAACTGCTGCACAGACAACAGTAGCGGCTGCAACAACTACAGCTGCACAAACAACAGATGAACCAACGACCACGGCTGGACCAACAAGCACAGGTGGACCAACAACCACACAGGGACCAACAACTACACCTGAACCAACAACCACACAGGGACCAACAAACACAGATGCACCAACAACCACAGATGGACCAACAACCACAGTTGCACCAACAACCACTGCTGATCCAACAAACTTGAATCAACAACCACTGCTGAACCAACAACCACAGTTGAACTAACTACCACTGCTGAACCAACAACCACTGCTGTACCAACAACCACTGTTGAACCAACAACCACTGTTGAACCAATAACCACTGTTAAAACCAACAACTACACCAGAACAAACCACCCAGGGACCAACAAACACAGATGCACCAACAACCACACAGGGACCAACAAACACAGATGCACCAACGACCACACAGGGACCAACAAACACAGATGCACCAACGACCACACAGGGACCAACAAACACAGATGCACCAACAACCACACAGGGACCAACAAACACAGATGCACCAACAACCACACAGGAACCAACAAACACAGATGCACCAACAACCACACAGGGACCAACAAACACAGAAGCAACAAGCACCAAACAGTGACCAACAAACACCGATGGACCAACAACCACACAGGATCAACAAACACAGATGCACCAACAACCACACAGGGACCAACAAACACAGATGCACCAACGACCACACAGGGACTAAACAAACACAGATGCACCAACGACCACACAGGGACCAACAAACACAGATGCACCAACAACCACACAGGGACCAACAAACACAGATGCACCAACAACCACACAGGAACCAACAAACACAGATGCACCAACAACCACACAGGGACCAACAAACACAGATGCACCAACTACCACACAGGGACCAACAAACACCGATGGACCAACAACCACACAGGGATCAACAAACACAGATGCACCAACAACCACACAGGGATCAACAAACACAGATGCACCAACAACCACACAGGGACCAACAAACACAGCAGCACCAACAACCACACAGGGATCAACTAACCCAGATGGACCAACAACCACACAGGGACCAACGACCACAATTGAAGTAACAACTGCAGCTGAACAGACAACTGCTGCACAGACAACAGTAGCGGGTGCAACAACTACAGCTGCACAAACAACAGATGAACAAACGACCATGGCTGGACCAACAAGCACAGGTGGACCAACAACCACACAGGGACCAACAACTACACCTGAACCAACAACCACACAGGGACCAACAAACACAGATGCACCAACAACCACACAGGGACCAACAAACACCGATGGACCAACAACCACACAGGGACCAACAAACACAGATGCACCAACAACCACACAGGGACCAACAAACACCGATGGACCAACAAGCACACAGGGACCAACAGACACAGATGCACCAACAACCACACAGGGTCCAACAAACACAGATGCACCAACAACCTCACAGGGACCAACAAACACAGATGTACCAACAACCACACAGGGACCAACAAACACCGATGGACCAACAACCACACAGGGACCTAGAAACACAGCAGCACCAACAACCACACAGGGATCAACTAACACAGATGGACCAACAGCCACACAGGGACCAACGACCACAATTGAAGTAACAACTGCAGCTGAACAAACAACTGCTGCACAGACAACAGAAGCGGCTGCAACAACTACAGTTGCACCAACAACAACTGAACCAACGACCACGGCTGGACCAACAAGCACAGATGGACCAACAACCACACAGGGACCAACAAACACAGATGTACCAACAACCACACAGGGACCAACAAACACAGCAGCACCAACAACCACACATGGACCAACAAACACAGATGCACCAACTACCACACAAGGACCAACAAACACAGTTGCACCAACAACCTCACAGGGACCAACAAACACAGATGTTCCAACAACCACACAGGGACCAACAAACACAGCAGCACCAGCAACCACACATGGACCAACAAACACAGATGCACCAACTACCACACAGGGACCAACAAACACAGATGCACCAACAACCACACAGGGACCAACAAACACAGATGCACCAACAAACACACCGGGACCAACAAACACAGCAGCACCAACAACCACACATGGACCAACAAACACAGATGCACCAACTACCACACAGGGACCAACAAACACAGTTGCACCAACAACCTCACAGGGACCAACAAACACAGATGTACCAACAACCACACAGGGACCAACAAACACAGCAGCACCTACAACCACACATGGACCAACAAACACAGATGCACCAACAACCACACAGGGTCCAACAAACACAGATGCACCAACAACCTCACAGGGACCAACAAACACAGATGTACAAACAACCACGCAGGGACCAACAAACACAGATGCACCAACTACCACACAGGGACCAACAAACACAGATGCACCAACAACCACACAGGGACCAACAAACACAGATGCACCAACAAATACACAGGGACCAACAAACACAGCAGCACCAACAACCACACATGGACCAACAAACACAGATGCACCAACTACCACACAGGAACCAACAAACACAGATGCACCAACGACCACACAGGGACCAACAAACACAGATGCACCAACTACCACACAGGGACCAACAAACACAGATGCACCAACTACCACACAGGGACCAACAAACACAGCAGCAGCAACAATCACACAGGGATCAACGACCACAATTGAAGTAACAACTGCAGCTGAACAAACAACTGCTGCACAGACAACAGTAGCGGCTGCAACAACTATAGTTGCACCAACAACAACTGAACCAACGACCACGGCTGGACCAACAAGCACAGATGGACCAACAACCACACAGGGACCAACAAACACAGATGCACCAACAACCACACAGGGACCAACAAACACAAATGCACCAACAACCACACAGGGACCAACAAACACAGATGCACCAACTACCACACAGGGACCAACAAACACATATGCACCAACTACCACACAGGGACCAACAAACACAGATGCAGCAACAAACACACAGGGACCAACAAACACAGCAGCACCAACAACCACACATGGACCAACAAACACAGATGCGCCAACTACCACACAAGGACCAACAAACACAGTTGCACCAACAACCTCACAGGGACCAACAAACACAGATGCACCAACAACCACACAGGGACCAACAAACACCGATGGACCAACAACCACACAGGGACCAACAAACACAGATGCACCAACAACCACACAGGGACCAACAAACACCGATGGACCAACAACCACACAGGGACCAACAAACACAGATGCACCAACAACCACACAGGGACCAACAAACACAGATGCACCAACAACCACACAGGGACCAACAAACACAGATGCACCAACAACCACACAGGGACCAACAAACACAGATGCACCAACTACCACACAGGGACCAACAAACACAGATGCACCAACGACCACACAGGGACCAACAAACACAGATGCACCAACTACCACACAGGGACCAACAAACACAGATGCACCAACGACCACACAGGGACCAACAAACACAGTTGCACCAACAACCTCACAGGGACTAACAACCACAGATGCACCAACAACCACACAGGGACCAACAAACACAGATGCACCAACTACCACACAGGAACCAACAAACACAGATGCACCAACGACCACACAGGGACCAACAAACACAGATGCACCAACGACCACACAGGGACCAACAAACACAGATGCACCAACAACCACACAGGGACCAACAAACACAGATGCACCAACGACCACACAGGGACCAACAAACACAGTTGCACCAACAACCTCACAGGGACTAACAACCACAGATGCACCAACAACCACACAGGGACCAACAACTACACCTGAACAAACAACCACACAGGGACCAACAAACACAGATGCACCAACAACCACACAAGGACCAACAAACACAGATGCATCAACTACCATACAGGGACCAACAAACACAGCAGCACCAACGACCACACAGGGACCAACAAACACAAATGGACCAACAACCACTCAGGGATCAACGACCGTAACTGAACAAACAACACCTTTAGCCACAACCACCCCAGAACGTACAACCACTTCTGTAATAACAAACACACCTGTAATAAATACAGCTGAACAAACAACTGCTGCACAGACAACGGTAGCGGCTGCAACAAGTACAGCTGCACAAACAACAGCTGGACCAACAACTACGCCAGAACCAACAACTACAATTGAACCAACAACCACATCAGAACCAACAAACACAGATGCACCAACAATCACACAAGGACCAACAAACACAGATGCACCAACAACCACACAGGGATCTACAAACACAGCAGCACCTACAACCACACAGGGATCAACAAACACAGATGGACCAACAACCACACTGGGATCAACTAACACAGATGGACCAACAACCACACAGGGATCAACAAGCACAGATGGACCAACAACCACACAGGGACCAACAAACACAGATGCACCAACAATCACACAAGGACCAACAAACACAGCAACACCTACAACCACACTGGGACCAACAAACACAGATGGACCAACAACCACACAGGGATCAACGACCATAACTGAACAAACAACACCTTTAGCCACAACCACCCCAGAACTTACAAGCACATCTGCAATAACAAACACACCTGTAATTATAGCCACATCTGTACCAACAACCACACTTGAACAAACAACCACACAGCAACCGATAACCACAACGATGGACCCAACTACCGAACCAACAACAGTCCCCGGTAAGGCACATGTGCAGTGTTATTTGGATGCTGATCGTGAAGCTTTCTGCTCCGGCTTTTTAGGCTGCAAGTTTTTAGTGGTTGCGCTTATTTTACATTTTATTGCTTCTGCTATGGCTGGAATTAAGTAGATAAGGTTTTCAAAATCGCTTTTAAGTTCTTCCTAAACCGAGTTTTAGTTTGACTTGCCGTAATTATATAGATTATGTTAAATAATGTTAACGAATTGATGCTCTAGCCGTTGGCGTGTCTTGGCTGCCGATTGCTACCGCGTAGATTTGTTTGTTTGACACAACGATGTTTGAAGTGTAGTGTAGTGTAGTGTGAGAGTTTGGCTAACAATGGAGCGAAACATCGGTTTCTTCAAGTGGAACATGTGTGCTGTTTGGCAAAAAACTGTTTAGTTAAACATAAAAAGCTAACGCAACTCTAAAAGTGTATTTAGCAAATGATTTGCATGATATATTCTTGTTTTTTTGTTAGTCTTGCGCTTTTTGGGAAACATAGTGGGCTGTAGTACCATCGTTAAAACATACGTCTCTTTATCATTGAATGGAATTTTGAAAATAGTTACTGTGATCCGTCCTAGTTAATTCAGTGAAACGACAAATATTTTTGCTAGAATCGTTTCGTGCTTTTATTCAATTCTTAGTTAATTTTGCAGAGTAAGTTATTGGCTAGCGCAATCGACATTAATGTATGGTAACAGCCGGCAGATAAAACAGTATATTGGCTCTGTAATCCAGAACATTTTAATTTGTTTCTATCGTGTAATTTAAAAACAAAATAGTCCTACATGCACGTACATGCAGGCCTATTCGAATGTTTTCTTTTAAATGAGGGTTATACAACGCAAAAGTATTTAGAAAGTTCTAAATATGATGTTCGCAGTTTGATGTATTATGCGATGACTTTATCCAGTGATATAGAAACAAATATCTCAGGCGAAAGTTAATGCTTTATCAATGTCCAAATGTTCAATTAAAATATGATTTTGTAATAAGTTGTCTCCAGTAATGGAAAATCAACGGTTACATAATCGTTCACATGCTTTCTTAACCGAAGGATGAATAAGAAAACAAGATAGAGGGAGGACAGTAATTATGCCTTTTAGAGGTGAAAAGAAAACCCATGAACTGTATTTCCGGCTAAAGCCCCCAAAATCACGTAAGGACTGAAAGCCCAGCCCACAATTATGGTTATAATTTGCAGGAGACGAGCAGAAAAAGCTAAGTAAATTGGAAAGATAATCTCTGTTTTCCCCGACAGAGTGCCCTTTGGGAACGTCCCTTGTTACATGTACAAACACAGGTGAGATAACTTTACGCGATTTCGTCACCGAAGGATTGATTAATCCAAACTCGAAAAAAACATAATAATTTCCGACTGCGTGAAACCTATTAAAAAAGTTACAAGCATTGCCACATAATCTAACTTCCTTTTTCATATCCAGAAGATATGTCTCGAACCATAATTTTTGTTTCCATGTTTTAGGCTGTTCGTTGAGCTGTTTGAATGGAGGGACTCTAGACGCCCAAAGCTGCGTCTGCAACTGCGCACAGGCCTTCAATGGCACGACCTGCTCGAGTAAGAGTACTTGCAAGAACACACCGACCATAGGCCTTAAGTGGAATCCAAGTGAACTTGAAAACTAAGGCCTTAAGTGGAATCCAAGTGAACTTGAAAACTACTCAAATGACGCACCTGTGTGCACTTTTCCTTTTTTACTGTTTTATAAAAAGACGCTTGCTTCTAAGAAACCCTGAAAATGGTCGACCCTTCCTATAGAGCGTTTACTGAAAAAAAACATTTGTAAACTTGAAGGTTCTCTAAATGATTCCAAAAAGTACTCAAAAATCTTGAGCAGTCTATATCTCGATAAAGATACCGTTTCTGACAAAAGGTAGCAATATGTCGTGGCATTAAGAAAGAGAACTTATAATATAAACTTTTGATCGGAATGCTGCCATGAGATTCCTCTCCATGTTCTCTATAACATTACCTGTAAAATATGGTAACTGCGTATAAAAATCTGTTTAGACCGCTTGGAGTTTTTAATTTTGACGTCACATATATTACCAGAAATTATTTTAAAGTCACAAAAGACTTGAATTAACTAAACTGACGGTATTCAAAATATCACGGGTTTTATTTTGACTTTACAGATTGTCCGCTGACAAGCACCTCCTGCTTAAACGGGGCCACGTTTGATGCGGCCAATTGTGAGTGCGTTTGCCCGAATGGAATGTCAGGTGTTACGTGCGAAGGTGAGATTTAAAAACAATTGACAACAATAATTATGATTAAGCATTTATACAGGGTTTTTTAACAAGCATATCTCCTTACTAAGTACCAAGACCAAAACAGGTATGCACGCGGACACACTCCAACAGAAACTTTTGCAAATATAACTTAAAATACTCATTGAAAAAAAAGATCAACTAGATTCAGGGAATAAGAAACTTTTAACGAGGCCTTTAACACAGAACACGACAAGGTCCTTGTCGGATGAGCAGGCAGCTCATTCAACAGATACGGCGATAGGCTATACCCCAACCTTTCTTTTTAAGTTCAAAACTGGTTATCAGGGTAGAAGATGAGTATGTCAGAATTTCCAGTTTTTAGTGAGGCTTCTTTCCATGTTGATGTAGTGTTATGGGTGTTGTTGAAGACAACACGATGATATAACAGTAAGGCCAATCAAAATTGTGTATTTATGGTAACGCCATAATAAAATTCCAGGATAGGAAGATAATTCTATTTTGTACTTTTTTTGTTGATATTAGTCTGTCTTTTATTATTCATCCGTTCAGTTAACTTGTTTGTTTAATTTGCCAATAAGACACCAAACAAGTTCAAAGTATACTTTTTATTATTATTAGCCCATTGGCCAAATATGGCCAAATATGTGGAGGCCGCCAATTTTGCTTGATAAAAACCTGGTAGATCAGGTTACCGTAAACACACGAATACCAAGAATTGGCACGGATGAAGATGAAAGAGAGGGGTTTAAGTATAAACTACTCATTAACCAATTGCAAAAATACTGCAAAATCAATGACAGCTTACTGAGTCCTTGCAATGGTTATATTTGTTGGTACAGAGCCGGACCCATGTGTGACTACTACGCCAACCCTCTGCACGGGCGAAGGCGAATACTGCGTCAGAGATACTACAAATGCTAACGGCTACACGTGAGTGTCGCGCCTAGATGGATATGTCCTAACCAACGGAGTCTGCAGTAACACGGGTGGGTCCATCTATTTTGTTTTTATTAATGTAAACGCGTTCAGCGGTGACCTTTAACTATAGAGAACAATAGGACCTATGGTCCACAATTTGGTAAAGTTTCACTGTTGGAAAGCGATTCAGCAGGGTTACTCCCAAAATGGTATAAGCAATATGATAGTAGGAGCAGGAGGATCGATGGTGTTAATTTAAACAAGTATAGGACCGTGTTTGTGGTTATGTTATCACCTTTATGATTCCTGAAATCTTGAAGCAGGTGTTTTTTTGGGGGATACAAGGGAAACATCTTGGGATGTCATGCATTGTTGGGTTTGGTCCCGGGAGTTGCATTTAGTGATTACAAATTTAGAACGAGACATATCAGGATACACACAACTGAATTTATGTTAATTCAGCGGAGTGTACATCAAGTCGGTAGTCCCTCAGGCGCTATCAAAATAATGTTCCTTCGTTATCCAAATCTACCTCAGGAAAACGTAAATTTGCATATCATGGAGTTAATTTATTCGATGATCTCGCTGCGACACTTAAACATCCGTTGCCTCCCACTCTTGCCAGTTTTAAGCGCCTCTACAAGAACCTGATAGTTTAATATTACATGGTACATGTATGTCTTGCCTTTGTCTTTTTACTGCCAATGTAACAACCCTGATTAACCTTGTCTCATTTTATTGTTTATTAATCTTCTTTATCTTTTTAAAGTTTTTATTGCTTGTTTTTCTAGTTTTATATTATCGTATGTTTGTTGTAACTGCTGGGTACCTTTGAAATAACAGTGTTCCACTGAAAAGTCTCCCCAGGATAAACAAGAAATAAAATAAAAATAATTAAATAGATATGGAGAGAGGGGGAACAGTGCAGTTTCATCTTTACGCGAAAATTGCAATGGCCCTACAAACAAAGTCATACTACGAGGTTATAAACCATATTCTATGCTTATTTTTTAACCTCCCATTTTTTCAGTCGTGAGTACAATCACAGTAGTGATGCGTGTGCTGGGAGTGAACGGGACTGCAGTCTTCTTCCTCGACGTCTACAATGATCCCAATGCAGCAGCCACCAGAGCCTTCAAAATAGTGACTGATGCGGTAAGTTCAGAATCGTGTCATGTAGGTCCAACCGCTCGTAGGCCTACTTATTACTTTTAGCATAGAGCTAGGCTTCGAGATGAGACACACCACAATGGAAAACAAAGATAAATCTAACAAATTTGGTCATGAACGCCAGTTCTAGAGTGCGTTAAATGCTACGGGCTCGAAAATTCTGAATGTTCTCTACATTTGGTGGCCTTCTGCCGTTCCAGATATATGAGTCCACCAACATCACACATTTTAGCTTTAGTTCAAGAATAACACTGTGTGCAAGTGCAGCAAGTTTGTGTCTGTTCGGGATCCGATGTGGAGTTCTTTCTTCCACACTTAAGATTTGAATAGAACACTGAAACTTCCCAGGCATTTATTGTCGGCATAATGGCAATGAAAATCTGTCAAAATACCTACTTCTGTCAAGATAATTTACAAGGAAATATACGGTAAAAGTCGCACGCGGAAAAGGCCAGAGCGTGCTTCTTCCGTACGTGCAACTAAAATAACAGTAACAAGAACTAGAGAAATCAGTCAGTGAAGAACCTTTTAAGACCATCGTGAGACACAATATGTGGAGATACAAGTGTGTTCAAGACCTCTCTATCGGTTTCAGCCAGTGTCATTGTTTTCAAAAAGCCAAACAGACGTGCAAGCAGTGCGCAGGTTGAAGAAGTAGAAGCTTAAGAGGACAACAGATTGGGCAATTAGGGTAGTCTTTATAAAAAGAAAACGTTTAAGTAACTGTTTAGCTTTTTGTTTGGTTTTCTTTCAATAGCAAACAAGACTGAGCTGCTTGACGCCAATGCTATTTTTATCTCTCATTTACAGATGCTTCGGCACCTTTTACTCGATCCGCTGACTTCTAATGTCATTTCTGTCATCGGTGTCTTTGTGGCGCCTGGGAGCGTCATTGTCAACGCCGTTGTGACGACATCGACCACCTCCAACGTCACCGCCGACATGGTCATGGAGGTTATAAACGGTGACATAAACGAGGGCCAGGTTCTTAACGATGGACAAACCACACTGAACGTAGTCAACACAACAACCGCATTTGGTAAGATTTGTCACCGACACCACGAAGTAACACCCAAGTTCACTTCAGTGTTACTTCGTGAAAACCGCAAAATGACAAATCTTGTTTTCAGGAAGTGACACTCAAGTGTGCGCGCACACATCGGACACTGGCGGGAACGATTTTCGTTTTCATACCATTTGGATTAAAGCGTTTTAAAATGTTTGACAGGAATGTAATTAATACCTATTATTTGTAGGATTACAGACAATTTTAATAAAAGCCTTAAAACTGGTGAAATGAAGATTAGTGTTACTTCGTGAAAACAAAATGACCGATTCAGCGGACAGTGTACACGAGTGTTACTTCGGGAAAAGGAAAATCGCTCGGTTCTGCAAATGCGCGCGCGAAGCGAGCACTCAAGTCCACGTCGGTGTTACTTCGTGGTGTCACTGACGACCCCCAACTCAACCCCCCTACGTTTCGGGCTCTAACTGCAAACCAATCGAACGTTCTCATTAGTTTGCTGCCCAGTTCTGATGAAATTACACCTTTGCATTGTTATTATTACATTGTACAGCTGGCCTTTTGTTCACATTCATTGGTACGGAATTAGGCACTCAAGGCGCTGGAAATTATGTCTATTATTAAAGAGTGTTCTTTCGATTGAAAAGTAACAAACAATTAACTTATTTTTAACTCTGACTTTGAATTCCTAGTATCAACCACAGCATGTGCAACAGACTATTGTCAGAATGGAGGGACGTGTAACGTCACTGGCCAGTATCCACAGTTGATATACACCTGCAGGTAGGCCTAATTGGATTGATTCTACGCTTTTACTATGGCCGGAAATGATTTGGAAAGGTTTTCAGTTCTGATTATTATATTCAAATCTGAAAGACTGCTGTTGTCTTGGGGAAACAAAGCTGGTATTTTACGGAGAAGTATCAGTACTTCTGTCAGTGTTTTAACTGTTAATCCTTTTAATCTAATTATCTTTTAAAGTTTTAATTTTAAGGCGGTCTTATATTTCATTGAATTGTGTATCTGTGTTTTATTTTATTTTTGTATGTTACATGTACCATTCAAGTTAGGATTGACAGGCTTTCGAGTCACAGTGTTTTATTATACTTTTGTCAATCCTGGCCAGCTTGGATTGGATTGTTTTTGTTTATTTTTGTTTATTTTTGTGGATTGCTTGTATCTTGTAATTTGGCCGAATAAATAATAATAATAATAAATAAAGTATACTCGTTTGTAATTTATTGTTATAATGTTTTTCTATCTCTTTTCGCAGTTGTGCAACTGGATACACAGGTCTTCAATGTGAATCGGAAATCGTGGAATTCACCACAGAAACGACAACTGTGCAAGTCTCAACGACAGCGGCACCATGTGAGTTATTAGAAGTTTGACATTGATTCCAGCTAACGCTCCATACATGACACATATTATTATCAGAATTGATCCTGTGCATGGTGTAGGAAAGACAGACGTGATCTATGAATAGGATGAAATAGAGGTTGACATTGCAGGATTCTTACGTGCTAGCTTATTATAGCGACATATAAAAGTAAAGTCAAAGTCCGTTTTGCAAATACATCCTTGCTGTTCCCGCAACATGAAGATTTCAATTTAGTTCATCTGCACTTTTATTTTCAAATTCGCATCTGCAAAATGACCATAATAAAGGAAGCAGATTTACTCAAGTTTTCTACAGTTATTAATAAGTTAAGATAAATAAAAGCAAAGGAGTTACATTGTCGATTAAACTACTGTGAATTAACGTGTAAAGTTCAAGATGTGATCATGGCGGAAATAATTGATACAGATTGATTCCCGTTTTTCATTGCACTTTTTCCGGTTTTTTTTCTTCATACAGTGCCCACTGTAGCAATCGTGCTCATCATGCTGGGCGTGGTAGCACTCATTCTCACGTTCTTCGGCATCGCCATGTGCTGCTGCATCCTGCTCCGTCGACGCCAGCGCGATGACTGGAGACGGCGCGCTTTCAACAAGTACCAGCGCCGTATGGCCTTCGGCCGTAGGCGTAGCCTCAGCCTGGACGAGTACGATTCGCGCTCTGTGGCTACCGGCAGCGCCTACAATGGGTCGGATTTGGACGACCGGCGGATGGGACACCTGGCCCAGGTTTTGGCG
>JASAOE010000105.1:0-25000 GCA_029964075.1 Patiria pectinifera
TTCCCGTCGCCATCGGCTTCTACTTCCTACAGAGGTTCTTCCTGGAGTCGTCTAGGTACTAAATCTTACTGAGACTATGTTGGAATGTATCAGTAGTCAATGTTTTCTCGAAGGAACGAATTTCGACCAAACATATTATACTTTTGGGGCCGTATCATAAGTCCGACGCCTCATAGGTCCAACGCCTCATCATAAGTCCGACAATGGACAAACGCTGTTTCGGACTTATGAGGCGTTGGAGCTATGAGGCGTCGGACTTATGCGGCGTCGGACCTATGAAAAGTTGCAAATTTAAAGATTACGGGATGAGAAATTGGCGCCTATCGACAGCACAGTGCTCGAACAAAGCGTGCGTAGGCTAATTTGTGTTCCAATGCATGCAAGCAGTGTGCGATCGGTATTCCCTGCCGTTCGTTTCGGGCAGTGTCACGCAGCAATTTCCACTCGCGTAAGCCCTACTCTTTAAATTTGCAACTTTTCGAAATGCATCATTTTTCTTAAACCGTTGTCAATACGGGGTATCAAAATGTAGCTGACAACATTCCCAAAAGGTCTATATAAATGACGTTATCATAAGACGATCAGATTCAAAATTATGACCCCTCAAATGAGTGTGGGCTTTCTTTTTTGAGGGGTTTATGTCGGTAATTGCGAAACAGGACACTTGATCACAGGTAAATGACTCACCAAAGAACTTCGTCTCTTCGTGAGAAAAAAATAGATCGACAAATAAAAAAGGTAGTCTTCCCTCCACAACATATAAATTTGTCCATTCGTAAAAGCTGTGCCTTAAATATGAATGCGTACCCTCGCGAAACCTAATATCACAGGTCAGTGAAAAAGCCATGTTCTCACTGGACCTGTTTGGAGATTTAACTTTCATGGATGTTTACCGCAACGATGATGTCAAACTTCTGGCCGAAAGATACCGCGGAATGCTTCCGTGGAGCCAGGGTAGTTTTATCATTATTATTACTCCGACTTGTATTTTTTTTCGCATCGATTTTACTAAGATCTGAATTGCTACTTTTGTTTGTAGAGAACTACAGCGGTTGGATAGCATCAGCAAGTCACCTGTCTTTGCCTATTTCTCGGAGAGCCTGGGAGGACTAATGACAATTCGGGCATACAAGTAAATGTCCAACAGTTCAGATTTGCAGCCGTAAAAAATAAATCCACTGATTCTGTCATTCAACTCCCTACCCAAGCAGTACTTTATGCTGAATGGTGTGAAAATTAAAGAATTACCCAAAAAAATATTGACATTGTCTGACGAATGTTCCACCTATAAGAATCATACATTTTTCTGTGACCGAAACGATACACACACAAAATATGATTTTGCATAATTTCTTCCGTATTACAGAGGCCTATTGATTAGACTTGAATTCCTATTTTCAAAGTTGATTCAGTGATTAGGTACAATCGTGGCTATTTCGCTAATTACGCAATGTTGGCCAAATATCTTGTGAGTGGCTGTATTAACCCAGTTTTATAATACATGTTGGACGGATATTTGCGATAACCTCTTACCAGTGTTTTATGGTTTAACCTTAATTGTTACGACAGGGCATCCGAGCGATTCTACAACACAATCATCGAACGGATCAACGTAAATCTGGCAGCATTTCTCTATCTCCAGGTAGCCACCCGATGGCTTGGTATACGGCTGGTAAGTCCGAATGAAATGACTTATGATCGACCACTAGGTCTGATATATTGCCAGTACTTCCTTGTGTCATAAAGCTAACATTCAGAATACTCAACGTGATGTTTTGTCGTATTTAGACAAAATATAAATATTGGGGAAAATGCTTTTGATTTGGTTATAACACTGAGCATTTTTGTTGTTTGCGCTTTGAATGAATTCATTTTGTGTTGTAACATAAGGAATTATCCAGAAGTATAGAAACTTTCTTAGAATTAAAATTGCATGATCAGAAATTTCAAGTATACGTTCCATAAAGCATACTTTTACACTATCCGTGCCGGGAAAACTAAAAAACCCAGTAAGCGTATACATGTTCACACATTCATCGAATTAACATCGAATTAACATCTTTGCATTTTTTTCTGCATCACTTTAGGACTTCATCGCCGCCTTATTGATTTTCCTTGCTGGAATGACAACGCTAGTGGGCGCTCTCACCATAGGGCTGGATCCAAGCTACGTTGGACTGGCCGTCTCCTACTCGCTTCTGGTATAACTAATTAGGAGTTTGGACATTATGGCGCATTCTCATCATGCTGTTTTACCTACAGCAAAGCGGTAGTTAAATCCATCATAAGACATCACAAGTGCGTGTAGTTGTCATGAACGTCGCCATTTTGTTTTCTAGAGGGGGCAAAGCTCTCACAAGAAAGCAGCGAAGGGAAAAGTCACTGGCCGCGGAAAAATCGAAAGGGGAGGGGTGCTAGACAGGCTCGACCATTTGTTCAAGACCCTGATACTTAGGCCTATTGTATTTGCCCACCCCACCCCCATTGATACCCTTGCGGACGCCCATGTTGTTAAATGTGCATTAAATTAAAAGGATCATGACTTCGCACCTCGTCTTCTTTTTTCTTTTTGTTTATCTTTTTTTCCCTCCTTTTTTTCTGGGGGGGGTTGCTATGTTAGGGTGGTGGGACAAGCGCCCCCCCCCCCTTGGCCCCGCCCCTCGCGACGCTTATTATAGAAGTCAATCACAAGTCATCCAACGACATATCAATTCACAATCAAAGATCTTATAGCGCCGAAGGCGCAAGATGGGGAACTCGTTATAAATTGCGAAATCGTCATGGACACCATTCGAGTATGCAAACCGTTGTAAATACCATTGTTTGCACAATGGTTTGCCCTCAGTCAGCAAACCTCTGTGCAATCAAATGGTTTGCACAATCGAAAATTTTCCTTTTGACCAAGAATCCTGCAATTTTAAACGCTGGTTCATACTTCACGCGAATTAGAAAGTAAAGCAAAAATAACGCCAGCAAACATTCGCTGCGATGCTAAAAGGTTAACAGTATACAGTGCCATATAATCAATTTGAGGCCTTGGTGTGATGCGAACGCATACCAATCTCAGAAAAAAATTGAAGTCCTTAGCAGAAAATATTATGGCTCGTTCAATGACGATATTAAATTGTATTTTGAATTCTCAGGTGGCAACTTTTTTGAATATGGTGGTGCGTTCGATGGCGGAGCTAGAGATCCAAATGAACGCAGTGGAACGAATCAAGCACTACACCTACGTGGAGAACGAACCTGATGATGGTTAGTATCTGGAGGTATATAGTTAATGCTGTGTTATAACGCCATGAAAATATCGTACTTTTTCTTAGAACAGTATTAGCAAGTCGTAGATATATCCCCCAAGTAATGTTAATTCCGAGGTAAAAAGGGCCTAGGCCTACGTTTTAATGTCAATATAAGCATCATGGTTGTGTTAAGTACATCCCCAGAAATGTCTTGACGGATATGTCAAAATAAACGGTACCCTTTTGAAAACAGAGGTTAAAATAACAGTCAAAATCCGTCATTTTTTCCGACTGTTGGTACAAAATATTTACATGCATGCGCTTATTCACACACAGCAGCCTGCGCCATTCTATTCTTACGGAGAATTTGTCACTCTGTGAAAGGTCAAACTTAGCTGCTTTTTTTTTGCTTGGAGAATTCATTGACACTTCACTTCTGAAATAATACCCAACAAGTGAAAAGTAGTACTACTATATATGCAAGCTTTGAATCGCCAAAGAATGAACGGAGAGAAGAGGTATTTGAAAGGGAATCTTTCCCAAACCCATACATAATCTCTTAAGGACATAATGGCAAAATATTAAATTACAACTTTTTTCCCCTTTATTTTCCTGTGAAGGTACCGAGCCGCCAGCTTACTGGCCAAAACGTGGCCACGTCGAAATGAGCCACGTCTCGGCTCGTTACGCTAAAAACACCGACCCAGTCCTAAACGATGTCTCTGTCAAATTCAGGGCGGGGGAAAAGGTGAGACTACAAGCCTATTTAAAACCACTTGAGTAGCAGAGAGAGCAAACAAGCTTTGCTGATACAAGCAATCGAAACAATGCCCCCAAAGTATTTAACTACTTTTAAGGGTCCCAAAACAGTTTTGGGAGCTTCGTTTAACATGCCCAAACGTTTGGTAAAGTTCTTATCTCTGTGGTGTGCGACAGTATGCTACCAATGTTATCAGTACATTTTAAAATAATGTTTGATTACATCCTCATTTGTTCGTCAACAAAAATCATTTTCAACAATTTCCCTATTGAGATATAGCTAAAACGCATCGTGAGTGCCCCTTTAACCCTTGTTGAACAATTGACCTAGAACTGCTGAGGCAAAGATCAGACCCAGGCCAACTCCCATATGATTTGTTTTGTCACGTATAGTATTGTGTAATTGTATTGTATTGTAAGTATAGCTGCTGTTATCACAAGGCCATCAACCATTATGTCATAAGGCCCAGTCTTGAAGCCCGGAAACAGTTACTAGTTATCTAAACAAACCACATAGAAGTGTGTTTACTTCTGTCCAGTAGTAAAAACAAGAAATGCGGAAAAGTGAAATTAAGACAAGAGTTGTTCAAACTTAGTAATGACGATAAGTAGTTTAATTTCAGGTTGGTGTTTGTGGACGAACTGGGGCCGGGAAGTCTTCCCTCACGCTGGCTTTGCTTCGAGTCATTGACATCTTTGATGGTAATCTTTACTACAGGATCATTTCAAGTCTAGGAGGAACTTTCAAAAGTGGTTGCACATCATTCACAATCGTCAATTAATCAAAAAGACCCTATTGAACTTATTACCTCCGCCAAGGAGGTTATGTTTTTGTACCTCCGCCAAGTAGGTTATATTTTCATTGGCGTTGGTTGGTTGGTTGGTTGGGTTTTTGTCTGTTAACAAGATAACTCAAGAGTTATGGACGGATTTTCATGAAATCTGTTGAAGGGGTGGTCCTTGGTACAAGTACAAATCGATAAGATTTTGGAAGTGATCGGGATTTGGCTCTGGATGCAGGAATTGTTTTAAATTCTTTACTATGTTTTATTTGCGAATATGCTTTGTGTAGAGACGTGTGTGGGTAATGCAGCGTGTAGTCTATGACCGCATAACGCACACACCATTGAAACAAACAGGTCAATGGACTCGACCATTTGATACTATGGGGGAGTGGGAAAGGTGCAACAAAATATGGAAGTCCAGTGGATATGCGAGTATTTATATTGTTTGTACTTACAATATGACGGAGACTAGTTCAGCCTTGGTGGAGGTTTTGGTGAGCGCTTTCTAGTTATGAAGTGTTATTAGTGTCTGTATCCGCTCCGTTCACAAGTACCCCCTCACCGGCAAAGAAGGTACAGTTGGGGGTGACCGAACGACGCCATCTTGCCTGACTGCAATATTTTGCCGTGAGGCGCGGCCACTGCATGTACATAGTACAAATCCCCTGGTACGTACATGTACGTGGGTCACACACAAGGAACGTTTCTCGTGCGTCAACCAGCGAAATGTATGTGTCCCGCCCATGAGACGTCGTTGCTAGGTAAAAGCTGGTGCCCTCTTTTGTTGGCGCACGGAACCCATAATATTCACGACTTGCACAGAGCGCCCTCACTGAAAACAAAAGGGGCAAATACCCGTACCACACTGAGGTGCTCTGTGCATGCTCTCAATATTCTGAGGGAATTAGACGTTGTATCACTTTTGTATCCCTGCTGTAATTTGCCGGCTTGGGGCAATTATTTACTCGCAAAGTTTTGATTCGGTGAATTCCAAAATTACGTCAGAAAACATGCATTTAATTAACCTATATGGTAATTGTTGTGATTTAGGGGTACTCTGTAATTTCCCCCGATTCAGGTACCATTGTAATTGATGGTGTTGACATAAAGACCGTTCCGCTGACAACTCTGCGAAGCAAAATATCGATCATTCCTCAGGATCCTGTTCTGTTTACAGGAACAGTAAGGTAAGTTAATATACCTAGTTTCTTACACTGTGTACTGGGGTCTACCGATGTTTCCCAATACCTATGTTCCCCAATACCGATGTTCCCCGAAATCCTAAGGATAAGGGTTAGGGTTAGGGTTATATGGTAGGGATTTCGGGGAACATCGGTATTGGGGAACCTAGGTATGCGCCCCAGTGTACTAAGTGCTCTGTGAATATTTAGTGCCTAGACGATAATCATCTGCATCAATAGTCGGTGAAATGCATATTACATCAAAAAGGTCGTATTTCTGACCCGCTTTGGGAATGGAAAAGGAATCCAACTTATCGACGTAAGTTTACACGGAGCCTTGCTTCAAAATAAACATATAGGCCTAAAATGATTGTTGTTTTTTAATTGCAGTAAAGTTACAACACCGTTGTTTGCCTCTCATCCGCTCATAAAACTACAGCCTTTCGAGAAATATCCGTTCTCATTGAGAAGAAGTTTAATTTTTGATTACCGTTTTATAGAAAGAATCTGGACCCAATCGCCCAGATTACCAGCGACGAGGAGCTGTGGCATGCCTTAGAAATCGCCCAACTCAAGGAGGTCGTTGGCGCATTGGACGGCGGTCTGGGTAAGCCGGTGATGCCTATTTCGGTTCAATTGTGATTTCTTGTTTTCCCCTTTGTTTTCGTAAGCCATTTTCGTTTGCGTACGTTGAGTCACTGTTCATAGGGGAAGCTTTGTCATATTAAAATGAAGTTGGAGTTTTCGCTTTTGTTTCCTGTAAGCTTAATGACAGAAACGTGCTCAAATGACGGTAAAGCTGGTATCGACTATCAAATTGGTTTGGAAGAAGAAAAAGTGGTTTTTACGTGCGTTAACAACGAAATGCTGCTACAAAACCTCTGAACTAGACCTTTAACAGGTTATCTTTTGTGCACCCTATTAAAGATTTTGAGCATTTTTTTAATTCAAACTACCCATCATCAGTTCTGGTATCGGTTTGCGGTGTTGCCATGGATTGATCTTTAAAAAAAACGAGTTTCTATATGGGATAGTCACGGTCAGAACCTTCAATTTGAAGACGTACATACCACACTAATAAAAACAATGAAAAGACCGTTTCGGTTTACGTTGGAACAACTGTTTCAAAGTCTCTTAAAAATTTTTACATAGTGCTAAAATAAACCAGTCCGCATGCTGTACCATGGACAAGCCTCTCTTTTTACCGATCCTTAGATTCTGAGGTGAGTGAGGGCGGTGAGAATTTCAGCGTTGGTCAGCGGCAGCTGTTCTGTCTGGCTCGTGCCTTCCTGCGCAAGTCCCGTATCCTCATCATGGACGAAGCCACCGCCTCCATCGACCTCGAGACGGTAAGACTGTCGATAGAAAGTTCAGAGAATTGCTTTTTTTCTCATGAATCTTATGAAATTTGGTAATACAAATCTGTAAGAATTCTTGGTATTGCTACATTGGTTTAATTGTTCTTATCTCTGACAGAGTTATGTCTCAATCATAATGCTGTTTTCTTACAATTCCTTTTTTTTTCTGCACAGGATAAGATTCTGCAGAGCGTCGTGGCCTCGGCGTTTGCCGATCGGACTGTGCTGACTATCGCTGTAGGTTTATTATCAAGAAACGATCCTTACTAAGAGATGTTGAAAAGGAATTGTATAATTAAGTTCCTTGATACGAATACTGTCAGTATATGAAATGAACGTGGTGTAACGGTAGGCATAAGTCATTAACTATACTCTCCATGTTTTTCTTTTGTTGTTTATATAGACTATACGAGCACGCTGTCAATAAGCCAGTTCGGCAACTGCGCATGTACACACCAAAATTTGCTGATTTTTCTTTTGGGATAATGTTTTCATCGAATGCTTGCAAAAGCATAGCAGGGTACAGAAAAGTGTGTTTAGGTCTCTAGTGTGTCAAAACTTTTGTGCGAACGAAAGTTCCATTTCTTTTCGATTGCCCGAAAAATTGCACAAACTGCAGATTTGGTTAATACTACGTCCCTCAGAGCCTTGTGTGCATTTATCTGCCGCGGTTATCCCCCAACAAATCGTCGAGTCTTGCTGCCGTGTGCACCAGACTATTTTGAAATACCGAACTGGATTATTCTGTCACGAAGGCCCCCTTCAATGGCGATTTAAGTGTTGCGCTAGCTATTGTTCGGATAATCCGTCAAAGGGCAGTTGCTTTGTACAATTCAGCGTCCAAAAGGCTTCGAAAGTGTACAGTGATCTCGCGTTGCTCAAAGCACTCTTACACAATGTTATATTTCGTAGCTTTAACACATTCATCCATCATTTTCGGGTATTTTTTTTTATACCGGCATTGGTTCATTTCAGCGGATATTTTGTTTGTTCCCAACAGCACCGCATCACCACCATCTTGAACTCTGACACCATCGTTGTGCTTGATGAGGGCAGGATAGCCGAGTACGGTACGCCTAACGGGCTGATAGAGAAGGGAGGACTGTTTGCCTCGTTCGTCAGAGACAAGGACAACTAATCCTTGGAGAATCAGTAAAACCTCTCGCTGAATGGGGACCATTTGTTTGGTCAATTTATTAAAGCTATAGTCCATCATTTGCAGCTATCCGAAAAGTAGCTGGCGTAATTATTGTTTAAAAACATACTTGGTTGAAAGATAGTAAAGGGACTAAACTCCCTGTGAAATTATTCTTTCTGGCAAGATGTCATTTTGAAGTAATCAATGAAAGAAGGCCTTTCCAACGGTGCTTCTTAAGACGCACCGTAGGAAAATTTAAATTAGTTGTTCGTTTTGTTATTCGGCGAAGCGCGCGCAAGCATTGGCACGACGCACACGCACCCCCGGTTGCTATAATTCGTCAGATCAGTGCGCGACATCGCGTAGCTGCATTCGGCTCAGCGAGAACGTGTCTCGGACGCTGAATTTAGGCGCAATTCAAAACATGATTCAGCAACTTTTGATTTGAAATTGAGATCCTAAAATGCTGTTTTTCTCAGAATATACAGCTGAAGCTGAGCTGAAACTTTATCAGGTTATTTGTTTAGTACCCTTCTTTAGATTTTGAGCACTTTTGTTGCTTCAAACGAACAAAATGCACAAATTACAAATGATGGACTATAACTTTAAACCCACACACAATAAAATGTTGATGTGAAATGTTTGTTGTCTACACATTGTAAAAATGGTCCTTAGCTTTTTGTATGCACTTTTTTCACATGTTTAGTCTGAGACATATATGAAAGCTTGATAGTACCCTTAAAGGGAATGTACAACATTGCTTTTATAAGATGGAATTTTTGCGTCGGGGTGATATAAATTAAATTAGGTTTTGCCCTTCACCGACGTTTTTAACACTGTATACTCAGTGTGTTACCTCCCGAGTGAAAGTTGGAAAAAATCACTCGGGTGGGACTCGAACCCACGACCTCCATTGCTTTTGCTGCGATTTTCAGAAATAAATGGATTTTGAGGATTAGTATGTTAAAATAAAATATTGTTAAACTGACTTGTTTCATGTTTTAGGCTTGTAGATGCTGGAAAAACCAAGAAAACCTGTCATGCTCTTGTAGTCTGGTTCCCTGACCCCACTTAAGATGAAACGAAGCAATTAATACACTTTGGGGAATTGTAAGGTCAGAGAATCAGTCTAGCAGGCTTGTACCCTTTCACAGGTGTATGATCAATTGCAAAGAAAAGTCAGAATAACTAAATATGAAAAATTAAGAACAGTTTTTGAAGAAAAAAAAACAGTTTTCTCCAACGCTGGTCGGCCGACAAGCGTTGGAAAAATACAGTTTTTCTTGAAAATGTCAGCCCACCAGGAACCACAATTTTAAAGGATGCTTTAGACTGTCAGTCCCTATCAATTCAGTAAGGTATTTCGTGATAATTTGATCATTTCGTTTTTTGATGTTTGCAAATGTATTTTCCCTTTAATACTAACTAAAGTTTCATCTAAAGTGGTGTCAGGGAACCAGACTACAAGAACATGTTTGGGTTTTTTTCCACCGTCTACAATGCCCAAAACGTGAAACAAGTAAGTTAAACAATATTTTCTATATCATAAATCCTCCAAATCCATTTATTTCTGAAAATTGCAACCAAAGCAAATGCTGTACATTCCCTTTATAGTGGCGTTTGAACAACAAATTGTTCTTATTATATCCCACACGTGTACCCTTGTTAAAAGCCCCTAATGTACGTTTTTTTTCACGAGGATAAAATATATGTTAAAAAGGAGTAAGACTCCATGTGTCAGTCACGAATATTCATATTTACTGTTCGAAAAAAATCGGTCCTTTATATAGTTACGCATTATAAAAAACGTACAATTAAAAGGCGTATAAAAGGCTAGAAATTGATATGAAGGTTTTTCCTAAGCCAGGATTTTTTAGAAGACATAACTTTCAGAAGAAGTAGCGAATGAGGATGTTTTTTATAAAAAGATGGAACCTCACAATATTCTTATGTAAAAAAAAATTCTTAAAAGCGCAACTATATCAAAATTGCGCTTTCAGTGCTCAGAAAAGACAAATCCGTATCAGAAAAATAACGAAATTTAACCTGTGATTCTCTGAATTTGTATTGGCGTTCGTCTTCGTCTTTGTAATTATGATAATATAATGTGTGTTAAAGAAACAATAAGAGAGGCTTCGAACATTTTTTTTTAATTTTACCTGATAGTCTGTTGCTTATTGTGGCTATAGTCAAATGCTAGTCTCTTACTTGAAATAATTCGATTTTTTTTTCATGACAAAAGGGTTGACCGTAAATGCGTTTTTGGCATTTGATTGGAAGTAATTTGTAGCATCGCCTTCTTTGTCTTAAACAATGAAACAGTTCAATGTGGAGAAAATTGAATAAAGGTTAACAATATTTGTCTCTTAAAGTTTCCATCTGATGGCTGGCCATGTAAAATCTAAAAAGATGAAAAAATAATGAAACTATTTTGTTGATAGTATGCTCAATTGTATTTCAATTTTACTTTTAAAGAGATTTTTGCTTTGTCATGTTTTTCCTTCATATATTAAATACGAAATATTTCTGTACATACTTAATAAATTGAAACTAGACTTCTGCGTGTTGTCACAAAAAAACCCTTAATACCACGGTTTGACGATCATTATTCATGTTTAGAGAATAAAAAGAAATATAACAGAAAAATAATCGTGTGCTGCTGTTTATAAATTGGTCCGACGCCCCATAGGATTCGGGTTAGGGTCAGGCAACCTGAACCAGTGAAACTACACAGTGTGGGACGTTGGACCAATGGGACGTCGGACTATCGAGACGTAACCATTATCTTTTCCAGACACTGGTGCCTCGTCTTATTCTACATGTAGTTTCAGTTATAAGAAAAAAAGATGTGAATATATTGAAACATATAGGGTTCGGCAGTAGGCTACCTTAAGTTAATGTCTGATATATATTTATAATTATTAAAAGTGACTCGTCACTCGGACTTGAACTCGACCTGCATAACTCGAAACTGCAGGACTCGGACTCATGAGAGGTGACTCGACAAAAAAGTATGCTAGTCAACAACCAGGGTAAGTTACGAGGGGGAGTCGGGGAGTCAGTCAGTCAGTCAGTTAGTCAGTCGGAAATAAGAGAATTATAGGCCGGGCCTCTGATACCTGCAAAAGTGACATGAGGTGTTATTGCGCTAGTGCTTTCATATACCAGTAACATTTTGACCATGCATATTTAGTGTTTTTGTTTAAACCATGGTTGTCTCTATGCCATTTACCTGCCGTTGAACTCGAACGTATCGACCTTGGAAGATAACATTATCAAACTTTGAATAACTTTGGTCCAAAGGCAAGTTTGAACATTTACTCAGCAAAGATAACGAGTACAGTAGCATAGGCACGTGAAACACCAGTTCAAATAAGAACATCTTGGTTTTTTATCAACATGACTATACAACTTGGACCCTGTACTGGAACCGATATTGACCTTGTGTGTATTTGAAAACGCTGCCGTGTTATGTGGATCTGGTTTTGAATTGCACTGTGACGTACCAATATTCATTCAAACGCATGATATGATGCACTGACGATCTTGCCCTGCACGGTAAAAAAAAATGCGCCTGTATCTAGGACTAAATATAATAATTATGAACTAAAATGTGATTTCAAATTCTGGAAGATTTTAGACATTCTATCAAAGCATGGCGGTGAACTGGGAGTGGCTCTGCGGGTTAAATTACTCATACATCGAAGATGACTTCCACAGCAACACGTGTCTAGTGGACGGTCTGGTGGCCATCCCTCACGCCGCCTTCCTCCTCCTATCATCGCTCATTCTTCTCGTCGTAGGATGCTGCACCAGCTACCGCCGAGTCCACACCAACTATCTCTTGGTCTATCCGGGCCACAGCCTGAGATGGCTGGTATCCGTCCTCCTTCTTGTCCTGCTCATTGCCTCCATCGGTGAAGGTATCATGACGGATGAGACCTACCAGGCCTGGAAGCAGCCCACCCAGCCTCATCTCTACATTCACAGCATTGTGGCCTTCGTAGCTGTTGGTGTTTCTTTGATTTACTACCATCACATGGAGCTGTGGCAGACACCGGCCATGTCTGTACTGCTGATGGTTTACTGGATTTTCTCACTTATCTGCGAAGTCGTCCGCATTCTCAACTTGCAACTTCAAAACGACATCAACGTACACGTTCTTCTCTTCGACTTAACCATCATCAAACTGGCAATTTACGCCCTCTTCATCTTACTAGAAATGAACGTCATCAGGACAAAGGTAAGCTGTAATAAATATGCCTTTTAAAAGAAACATAATACCACTTGTTCTGTTTGTGTTGAAAACCTACAGATCCCGACAATTTTTCAGAAGTCTGACATTCATCCATTAAAAAGTTTGTATACTTGAATGTGATCAAGGGCTGAATAGTTGGCCAAAAGTTGATTCACGTTTTGTGCATACTTTTATTTTCAACTGACATCTTTTGCATTGACTATATCTATGGACCCAAAGTCTCAGTAAAGGAAGTTATTAAACTCAGTGATGCAGTCAGTCAGTCAGTCTCTCAGAGGCCAAGAGGCTGGTCAGTCGGGTCCAGCAACAACAAGGCACAATCCAGCAATAGCAAGGTACACTCACGTTTTGTTTTGCCAGTTATGCGGTTACTCGCACGACGACCAAGGACTTCCCAACGACCTCAAACAGCCAGATCTCAAGTGCATGCACTACAACGTGAACATCGCCTCTTCCCTGACCTTCTGGTGGGTGAACTGGCTCCTGGCGTTGGGCTACAAGAAGCACCTGGAGTTGAGTGACCTGGGCGTGGTACCAGACCGGCACAAGGCCAAAGCTAACCATGATAGGTTCCGAAATGTGTTCAGGGAGGAAGCGGTGGGTTTTGAATCAACTTAATACTTTTTTGAGTAGAAACAATTTTCTGAAACAAATCAATTAAAACAAATCAAGCCTGAGCTCCGAGGCTTTTGTTTTAGTAGGAGTTAGAGCACAAAAGCAGGAGAACTCATACAGACATTTAAAGACGATGTCAAAAAAAGAGGACCCTACAAATTGTTGAGAATCAAGATCCACATTCTGGTTCAGTTACGTTGGCCAATATTGAAGAGTGTTTTCACTTAGTTTAAATATTTAAGTCTTTCTTGAACAATTTCGAAGTAGAAATGGAGAAAGACAAAGCTAGGGATTCCACAGAAACATATCCGCCTTAAATACACTAATCTTTTCTCCCTGATTCAGGAAAAGGCACGTAAGGTGGGAAAGCAGGCATCGCTTTTTAAGATTTACTGGAAGGTATACGGCGGACGGATGCTCCTGGCAGGAGTACTGAAATTGCTGGGAGAGTCTTTGAACTTCGTCGGGCCCCTTGTTTTGGGCATGGTAACGGTCTACGTGCAGACCATCGGGATCCCGGCCAACAATGCAGAGGTATGTTGGACGTTAAACTGTTTCCATGTGTGCAGTGTACTTTATTGTGTTATATAACATGTTTTTTTTGGTGTGTGTCTTGCATTGAGAAAGTCGTTTTTTCCTCCTATTATACAGTGGCATTCTGTTTTATCATAAGTAAGATTTGAGGCTTTGCATGGTGGAGATACTATGTAATGAAAGGTTTGCGGAAACACCGTGTGCGAATAATTTCTCAACTAAGAGAATCTGAAAAGAACCAGAGGTATAAACTCAACGTTCCGGTCATGCCAAGAAGCTAGGATAGCTAGGATCACAGAGCAAGCTTGGTGTGCCCAATAAAGTGGAACAGTGGGGTTGCAGTCTCAGCAGAGGAAGGACCCAGGGTATAGGAGACCCATCAGTCTAAGGTATTATTGTTTTATCATGTCGCCTTCTTGTCTTTAGTGACATTTTTAAACCCAATTCTAAGTGAAACTGATTTTATTTTTGTTGAGGCGATCGCTCCACACAATGTGAAATTCGAGGAGTTCTTCCAAAATGGCTTTGTGCTCGTTATGGTCATGTTCTTTGCTGCATTGGCAAGCTCAGTCTGCCTGCAAACACACTTCTACATCAGCATCATAGAAGGGATGAATGTGGGTGCTGCTATCCAGGTAATAATCAGTGGAAGTATGCCTGTATTTGTTGTTCGTGTAATTCCATCGCATTGAAACCATCTTTAGAGGTGCTTGTTTTTGTTGCACAGGAACATATATGACTAGCCCTCTCCGATACATCCAAGATGGCTGGTGATGCACAGGGTCTATATGTATACTGAAAACAGTATAGTCAGACTACACAACTGAATGCAAATTTTGTAGTTCCACCAATAATACAATATCGTTTTTGGAATAAATAAATCAGATATCTGGGAGGTAGCTTAGAGATTTCTGAGAATAACAACACGACCGTATACAAAAAATTACGTATACGACAATTACCACCCAACCATTGCTACTATCAAACAATCAAACTGTTGAAATCTGCAGTCACGCCCGAGCCGAAGTAATGCAGTGTTTCAGCTGTGTAGATATGTATAGACCTTTTCTTCCGTTTTTGAACATTGAGCGCCATTTTATATAGGCTGACACTAGGAAATGAATTTAAGCTGTGGTTGTCCAGCATTTTTGCCCAAAATTGCATATTAACACCATCCTTATGTAAGAAAAAGGCATTTTTATTGAGTCCTTGTCGGGTTTTTTTTCAATTACCTAATGATACGTTTGGAAGAATTAATAACTATTGTTTATTTTTTGCAACATTGACGTTCCATCGATATCTAACTCGTGGTAGGCAAAAGTGCCTACCATGTGTTGGCAAAGATAGCTCTACACAAAAGCTTTTATAAGGCTCGTTGGTGAATTACTATGATTGAACTTTTATCCTCTTTTTATCCCCATATTCAGGCCATGGTCTACGAGAAGTCGCTGCGCTTGTCCACCGTCGCCATCTCAAGCGGCGAGATGCACATGGGTCAGATCACCAACCACATGTCAGTGGACCAAGATTCAATCCAGTATATGTTTCAAAATATCAACATGGCGATTGCTGCTCCAATTCAGGTTCGGATAACCTTTATGTATTAAACATTAACGAACCAAATAAATATTTTCCAAATAAATCCATTTTAAATTGAAAGTATTTGCGTTTTTGAAGGTTATTGTTGTTTTCACACTTTTCACGCAGATCGTGGTCAATCTGGTTCTGTTGTACCTCCAGATGGGACCTTCAGCCCTGATTGCCGCCAGCGTGTTCCTGGTAGCTACTCCGTGTCAGGTCAAAATCGCTCAGTTTATGGGCAAGCAGGAAAAGAAACGGCTGGTACGTAGTTGTTTTTTGGGGTTTTATTTTTTTTTCATTTCTGTTTGTAAGTAACGCAACGGTGAGGGATACCAATCCATCCTGTGAGTTTAGCTTTGGAATTTCAAAGAGATATTGGAATCTCAACGGTAGTGATGTCAGAATTGACCTTCAAGTGTCTGGAAAAGTGGTTAAAAAAAACTGAAACAAGTCTCATTTCAAGAATATTGTTTTCCACTGTGACAACTAAGCCTATGTGGCCACAGCAGATGTTATATGCATACATAGTTTGTACTTATTGTACAGTGCTAATTGTATGTCCATTTCGGGTGTTTCACGTTGATTATTTTTCAGTTTAAAGATTGCATTTGTTTCTTTTAATTTTACAAGTCGCTTAAATATTAGCAAATATATTTCTGGCGTTGCGGGCTTAAGAGAGGACGTCGTGATCGCAGTGTATTTTTGGCCAGTACAAAAATATTTTGGGGATGAACTAGTAGCTATCTCCCCCTCCCCCCCCCACCCCCTAAGAAAAAAAATATGTTGGGGATGAACCTGCGGCCCACCCACCCCCAACAACACAAAACCAGGCGGATATATCCACATCATGGCCAGGATTTATTTCACGGGATAGCACTTTTACGTTTGATTGGCCATTTGAGATTAAACACAAAAATTATAGATGTTTCTAACCATCTTCGGCCGCATTCAAAACTTCTTTTTTTTCATGAGTTTCCTCTCCCTCGTTAACTTGTAAAACCTTGAAGTCATTCGCCGACAATCGCCTTTCGAAGACCAACGAGTTACTGCAAGGGATCAAGCTGCTGAAGCTGTACGCCTGGGAAGGACTGTACTGCAAGGCTATCGAAGTCATCAGGGGAAATGAACTCCGTTACTTGTACAAGATCAGCGCTGCCCAAGTCTGCATACGTAAATATTTGAAAGTGCACGATTTCTTTGGTTTGAAACAAAGTAATACTAGGACTGTTTACCCGAAACGAGTTGTTAATTCTTTCCTATTGTCTGTCAAAAGTGTTTGTTATACGTGGAGCTCGTACTAAGAAGTGTTCGCAAAAGTGAGGCACCAACTGAGAGGAAGTGTTTGTTGTAAGTGGTGCTCGTAGTAAAAGGGTGCTCTTATTTCTGATATGCATTTTGCTGATGTCATAACCTTATCTCTTTCTTCTGGATAGCTATATTTAAAAACAAATGGTTTAATGTGCTTATTTATGGTGTTGTTTTATTTCCTAGTTGTCTCGACTTTTTCCACACCGGTTTTCGTGACAATTTTGGTGAGTTGCAATATAAAAAAAATGACCTCATATTAAATTATGGTGGAAAGCTACTTTATAAATAATTTTAATAACAATAATAATAAAGAACATTTGTAAAGCGCCGGTATCCGCCTTAAAAGGCGCTCATGGCGCTTGAGGAGAAAGTCAAGTTAGGATTTTGTGTTGTTAGAGTAAGCTTGTTTGTACAGGTGAGATTTTATGTTTGTCTTAAATGTTGTGATGGATAGAGATGATTTGATAGCCAGAGGGAGTTGGTTCCACACTCGGGTTGACGCTGCAGTTAAGGATCTGTCACCCCAAAGACTGGAGGTCCTGGGCTCGTGAAGCATCATGAGCTCGCTGGAGCAGAGTCCGGTGCGTGCTGTTGAGTACGGGTGGATGAGGTTGATGAGATACTCCGCGGCATTGTTGTGGAGGATTTTGTAAACGAATAGGCCAAGTTTGTATTTGATTCTGCATGATACTGGAAGCCAGTGGAGATCTGCTAATTCAAAAGTGATGTGAGAATGTTGAGAGAGATTAGTCTGGCACTGATGTTTTGTAGTCGCTGCCAACGGTTTAGTTGATTGAGGTTAATGCCATTACAATAGTGAATTGCCCATGTCAATTTTGGATGTGATGAAAGCGTGAACAAGTATTTCAGTTGTGTGTTTGTCAAGATATTCTCGTATGTGTCCGATGTTACAGATCGACATGCAGACTGATCTAGAGATTGATGTTAGGTGAGGTTCCATGGATAGAGATGAATCAAAGAAAATGCCGAGATTTCTGACTTGAACGTTCGAATAACCATTTGTCTCAAGTTATTGCATCAAGATTTCAAATCGTCTTATTCCCCTCTGCAATCCAGGGTTTCGGGACCTACAGCGCCCTCACCGGTGAAAAGCTCACACCGGATGTGACCTTTTCCGCCCTAGCCCTTTTCAACATGCTCTTTCTGCCGCTGATATTCCTGCCGGTTTCCCTTCTGTTTGTCATCAATGGTGTCGTCAGCACCGGCCGGGTGCAGAAATTCCTTGCAGGGCCTGAGATTGCGGAGGTGCCGGACGACAGCAGGGGGCAACGTAGCATGGGTCAACGTGAGGGGGCGGTATGTACTTGATGTCAACTTTTTGGAGACTGACAAAAATTGATACTAAAGTTTGCAATGTTCACTTTTTTTAAGCTCGTGCTCTGGCGTTAACACTTCCGATTACAACCGGAATGTAAATGGCATCGATCATTGCAGAAAAATCTGACCATAATACGATGCGCTTCCTTAAATACCGGTGTAGCGTGAATATCCGACTCCATGAAATGTGGACTCATTGGTAGTACTGCGCACGCGTGAGTACAATACTATGCTATTTTTAGGATCGTTTCGGGAGAGTGACCTGTCACGTGCGAGGGATCAACCAATAATAGGGAAATAGGGGTCCGATTAGGGGTCGGATTTTCATGTGACACCGGTACTATAATTCTGCGACGTACCGGTATACATTAGGTTTACAAAACTGAGCGTGGGTAACAAGCTTTCAAGCGACACAGGCTCTTTCTTACACTTCATCAACGTGAACTTGGTATTTGTCACTATTGCATTAGACCATTACTATACCAAGGTAAAACCTGAACGCTTAAGTATGAAGTACAACAGCGTAATTGGGCAATCAAAATTGTAGATAGACAAAACAAATATTTTTTTCAGAATAATTTAAGAAAAAAAAATTATGGCAACTTTGAAACCATCCGAAAGATAAACACATGTGTTACTCCCGGCTACGACGCCAGGTAATTTGGACGCGACGCGGATTACTTCATTCATGCAAGTGGTAGTTTTAATGAATTGAGGAAGAATGATCTGGTCCTTTTCTTTTGGCTGCAGGCTAACAGCGCAATCGACGACCAGAACCCAGACTTGTTTTACAACAGCAGTAATGTAGAGGAATACAAGGACAGTGCCGACACGGAGAGATCGTACTTGCTCAGCTCGGATAATCGTGGCAGTCGTAAGGGGGAAACTAGCAAGAGCCCTCTACATGACATCATCTTTCATAAGCATCCGCCCCAGAAAATGAAACCCAGCGTTGCCATAAAGGTATACCAATATGTGATTTTGGTGCTTTTCAAATCCACCGCAAGTCCGGTCACAAATTCCAAGTTATTTCCACGAGTGCTGTCACATAGTAACAGGGAGTTTGCAAATGACAAAGGAATCTTTTGTCACAGTTCATTTCAATATCTTCTGATCTGACTTGACACTTGATTAATTGTGACTCTACCATATGTGATGGACTTGTATTAAACTTGGTAAGATTAAACTACAACACTGCGTGGCGTTCTTGCAGAGGCACCGTCCATGCGGATTTAAACACATTTAGTGACACTAAATTACTCACACATAATTTGTGTACAAATGGTAATGGTTAGGCATTGTCATGGCGTACTACAGGGGTGTGGGCCACCCCCCCCCCCGCCCCAACGGATGTCTTTGCCCCCGCCTGCCCCCGTTTAATATCTTGAATTGATAACGGTTTTCTGTAATGTCAATCATCGACACATGCTCAACCAACCCGCAGATGAGCTCATTTCTGAGCACGCATTATACCAACCAGTGCATTGTGAAACTTGGTACATTCCTGGAATTGGAGCTCACAACAAGATTAACCTAACTCCTCAGCATAAATTACTAGGAACCGTACCCATTCAGGCAAATTTCAACACCCACATGGGAAGTTGTACACACACAGATGGACTTGGTTTCTGGAGGTATGCCAAACCAAATGTAAAAGACCATTTGTTTAGGTGTACTGTACCTATCCCAATAAATTTAAGCAAAAGTTGCTGTTGGGCTTTGATGAGTTGGGTTCGGCTGTACCTTTTGCCATAGACAAATGCTATATTACGCATTTTGCGACTTACTGTGGCACAGTTTGACTGATGAAGACGGTGATTTTATAGCCGTACAAAAAAACCTGTTATAGGTCTGTAGGTTGTACATTTGTAGTGCCTGTTTAAACGTGCATTTGTAATAACAAATTAATCAAAATTTATCTTTATTTTGAAGATCTCGAATGGCAAGTTTCTCTGGGATCCTGCATCAGACACGCCCGTGCTTTCCAATATTAACGTGGAAATACCGGAAGGTATGTCTTTTTTTTTGTTGCTCAGACAAAAGCCAGATGCATTGTCAATTTGGATTGTCCATTTTTTTTTTAGAAGCAACAGTAAAACAATATCTTCACTCTTTGTTGAGTTTGTATTATAACTTTGCTTTGAAAAATTACCTCTTATTTATTTCAGGAAAACTTACGATTGTGATTGGTCAAGTTGGTAGCGGCAAATCCTCTTTGCTGTCCGCTATTTTGGGTGAAATGACAACTGTTTCTGGATCAGTTCAACTAAGGTATGTTATAGCTGCGTGCCATTACTTAGCTGGGACCTAGCAGTAATACGCACGTCTATTAGGATTGGATTCGGCTGCTACCATCTTCACTTGTGTCTATTACTTGACTACAACTCTGAATGTATCAAAAAGCGAAACTTGTTTTCTGATTGGCTTCATTTTGTACACAAATAGAAAGACGTAACATTCCTATAAAGAGGATTCAGGACCTGTGTTGAAATGCGTGAAATATAATGAGAGTAAATTAAAATATGTCACCAGCCAATGTAGCCTCCAGTTATACTCACGCGAGGATGTTTTTGGAGGTTCATCTGGAAGGTTTATCTCCGGTTTCCTTGTCACGAAACGGCTGAACACATGTATTTCTATGTCCATGGATGTTACTCCATTCCATTGCAGGTTACTTCCCAGCCGTAATCTTCCTGAGTGCATGAATCATTGGGAGGGGCAATTGGAGTAAAGTGGCTTGCCCGGGTATACACAACATACGGCCAGCAGCTTGATTCGAGCCCCTGACCTTCTGATCAAGAGTCATGAACACTGACCTCTTGGTCACAATCCGTACGATATAGAGTGAGCCGTCTTCTAATGTGTTATCAAAACTACCAAAGATGTGTCGGTGTTTGGCCTTGATCTGCCAGTTTGCCTTCCCTCTTCTAATAAAAATGTGATCACTTTTACAGCGTCAGTGCCTAATGGGTGTCTTGATTTGTCTATATTTGTACAGAGATAGGAACCAGATAGCTCTGGCTGCCCAGAAGCCATGGCTGGTTAACGGCACCCTGCTAGACAATGTTCTGTTCTCACTTCCATTGGATACCAAAAGGTGATCTTGAAAATGTTATATCTTTCATGTGGTAATCTCTAATTCCTGGGATTTAAAAGAAAAGTCTCCATCAACTGTTAACTGAACAGTCAACACTAAGCTATATCATTTTGTTCAAGCTTCATACCTATATCCGAACAGTGGCCTAGTTAAACTTATGAACAGTATATATTGAGAACTTACGAATTTAGAGATCGACTGTAAATCATTAAGGTGGGGGTTTCTGAGGTGAAAAAGTCTCAAACCATTATGTGTGGACCGTGCGAAGTTGTAACTACAACGTACAACTTTGTTCAAAGAACGTACAATTATCTCGTCAGATACCATCGCGTGATTGCCTCCTGCGCCCTGAAGCCTGACATTGATATGTTACCTGCTGGCGATCAGACAGAGATCGGGGAGAAAGGAATCAACCTGAGCGGTGGACAGAAGCAACGGGTCAGCGTAGCCAGAGCCGTGTATTCCGGCAGAGACATCATTATTCTGGTGAGTAAATATATACACGTGGAGCTGTCCCGGTTGCTTATTGTGCTCATATGGCATGATATCATCACATACTTGAATAGCAGTCCATCTATATGTAAAACATTCAGTTAAATAGTTTCGGACGTGTACAATATATTACAGTTTGTATTCCACCTACTGCTCCAAACCAGTTTGCATTATTATGGTTTATAAGTTAATAAAAGTGTGAATAGACCTTATGAGAGGCAGCCATCTTGTATATAGGACAATACCTTTGTTCTGCCGGGATATGCATGGGTGAACATTTTGTGTTTTCATTGTTACTGAATTAAAATAACAAAAGACGCCCTCTTAGATGGCCGTAACGCGTAAGATCTATTCAGGGTGAGAATGATCATTCGAAACAGGTCACAAGTAACGGGGATGATCATTGACGAAGATATTCATTTGACACAGATCATTTGCATTGTTGACATTTTGACTTGGACCTGGTTCCAGATGACTTGCAATTATTGGAGTACCTAAGAGCGTCACCGAGATCCTCCTTGTCCAAACCCATTCCCAATCCCCAGCCAACAAAGAGGACAAAATCGGACATGTCTAGAGGAGATTTTGAAACTACCTGAACACTCATTTATTGCCCTGCTCAAGATAATTAGGACCCTAGGTACCCCTGAAAATTGACCATAGTAATACAACTGCTGCAATTGATTGGCGATTATGTGTGATTTGGCGTTATTACTAGGTATCAACTTTGCCTTGAAGTAGCCAACTGCATGCATGTTATGGTAATCAGATCTCAGGATGATGGTTTTGTAGTGGAGTCCGTCCACAAGTCCTAACAAGTAATCCAATCACGAGCTTTAAACTGTGGCAAGGCATTCCTTTGTTACTGTTCAACCACTGTTTCTTGTGACCGGATTTGTGATGGACTTGAACTCGGTTACACAACTGCAGGATGACCCGCTGTCCGCGTTGGACGTCCATGTTGGCAGCCAACTATTCAAGGAAGCCATCAGCAAGTTCCTTCTCGGCCACCGACAGACCGTGGTCTTGGTCACGCACCAGCTGCAGTACCTCAACAGAGCCGATCTGGTAAGCTTCACAAACCTTTCCTCCATTAGCCTATTTGAGGTGCGGCAGACGCAGTAGGAGGACGCTGTTTGATTTGGGTGAAATCTTTAGCATTCACCTAAACCAAATAGAACAAGTTCGATCGAGCACCATAGGCGGTCGACTAATGGTTGGTTTGTGACGCGCTAAAGTTCCTCGAGTCAAACGATGATCATAAAAGTTGTCAGCCTCATTTTACCAACCTACCTCATTCATGTTGGCAAATAATCACCACTAGTACAAGCATCGTTGACCAAGTACGGTTCGATCGTTTACTATAGTTCCTGAACGAACTTGCTCTGTTCCGCGTCACTCTGCAGGAATTCACTCCTGGTTCTTGTTTCCCTTTTACCAAAACCCCTTTCATAATTCATAAGAAACGTGAACAGATAATGTCCTGTCACTCTGATTTATTTTCTTTTTCCTCTGTTCTTTCTAGTTTATAGCCCATAACAGTGATCCATGTCTTGTTACTTGTTACTTGTTGTTACGGTGATACCCGTAAAAAAAAAACAATCAATTCAAATCCTTTTTTCGTGTATTAGTCAATTTTTTTTTTATTTTTTTTTGCAGTCTGAAGTTTAAAATATGGCCTAGCTCACACGTCGGCCATATTTGGTGGGTTTCTTTTACCGTAATTTCACCGCCAAATATTGTTTGATGATTTGGCGGCCAGCAAATGCGTCAATGTTTAATGCACAATATATAGGTTTTCCCGGCCAATTTCAGCAAAACAATCGTTCAATTTAACAAGAAACCCATTCAAAATTTGTTTTAAATAAATGCTCCTTTATATTAATATTCGAAAATTAAAAGAAGTCGTTTGATTTTGTTAAATAAGTTCATTCAAATTAAAATAGTCGTTTCGTTTATTAAAATTCGTCAAAGGCCCTAGAAAAAGGTCGATCAAGAATTGGATTTAATCAAGTGGCAAACAGTTATAACATATCTGAATTCAAGTTCGTTTCCTGGGGTATGCGCTAGCTGACTCATATTGGCCTATTTATAAAAGCTTATTTTCCAAAAATTTATTCCAAAATTCATTTCAACGGTGGATCTTGGTACAACATGTTTTCAGTGTGACATTGCACAGACAGATGACGGCTCGTTAGTTAAAGACTTCACGTTAATGTCGGCAGTTTAGCATTTTCGTGAGAGCAAGGCACTTTTCTTACGCTGCTATCTTCAACCATCTTGCTTATCTATGACATGCATTTCTTCAGATTATCAAGATAGAAGACGGTAGGATAGTCGCCCAGGGCACACTGGACGACATCATCACGGCATACCCGGACATGTACTCGGAGTACAACCAGGCGGTCAAGCTGGCTACGGAGTCCGAGGCCGAGGCGGAAATGTCCGGCTACGAGTCGGAATCGATGAAGCAGGACCGACTGCTGATGGAACGGCAGGTCAGGACAGAAGGACATCGGTCCAAAGGTGATGTTTGTTGGTCGAGTCCGTCACAAATCCGGACCAAAGTAGAGCACAAGTTGTCTCATTACCAAAATTAAGTTCAACACTTTCGATCTGGCTATGCTCCGTGGTTAGGCATGGGTCGTTTGACAGCAGCCAAAAGGCCGGTTCATACTCGGTGCGAAAGCGAACGCGAATTTGTGACGTCAGAGCAAGTTTTCGCAATGCGAATTGCAAAAGATGAACACATTTCAACTCTGGGGATTTCGCTTTGTGACGTCAAATTCGAATCGCATCGCATGAAGTATGAACCGGCCTTAAGCGCCATTACACGCCTTGGGCTCGACCACGTTGTAGCCGCGTCTATCGCAACTCAGCTTCTGCTGCGGTTTAATATAATACAAGGTGAGTCAAAAAAAAGTAAACACAAATGGTACCCCCTACTTTTTAAAGAAGTTCTGCATGTAGCGCTTTCCCGATCTAGGATATGAAAGCCCAATTAATAAATTTTTTTAGTGAAAAAAAATCATTCGAATCGCTCATCCTTCTTTTCCAGTTATGGAATTTTGAACACAAACACCGTTTTCAACCTTGTCCACTAATCACAATAAAGGTAAGTGATATTTCAGCAAAACGAAAACTATTCACAAATCAGAAAACACATCAGAACATTCTCATAACCATGCTAACTGGCACTTATCATAACATTTATTTGAAAACCTGCTGCTTCAAATGTTAAAATAAAATGCTTTATAATGTCAAGATTTATAGTCTTGCCCTGCCTTCTTGTTGGCTACCCCGGAGACTTTGGGATT
>JASAOE010001051.1:0-42682 GCA_029964075.1 Patiria pectinifera
ACTTGCCATTTGGTAGTGCCTTATAACCTGTCCTGCTTCGCATTGTGTTGATCACTGTTGTGACGATACGAGACTACGAGTCGATAGGCCCAGCTTCAAAACACGTCAAATCGATCAACATGCATCGATTTCGCATCAGATTTGTGTTGTTTTGCTGTCCGGCTGCGAGCCAGTCACACATTTTGACCGGAGTCACAGGTTCTTCACCCCGTATGGACACTGTCGTCAGTGGTTACCTTTGGAATATCAACAACAACGGCGATTTCTTGTCAACATTAGGGGGGGGGGGGGACCAGGGACCATAATAGCTTCAAGTGTGAAATTCGAAGGCGGGTGGAAGGGGGAGGGGGGGCTGGACAGCCTTTGTTTATAGAAGGTTTTGTTCAAACAAGTTGTATATCATGTCTATAATTATGCGTATCCGAAGTTACGCCCATTATCCACAATTAGACAATTTCCGTAAAAATGATGGCGCACAAACAATGCACAAGCAATATATACAGCTGTAACACCATTTTGGTACAATACAGTGCAAATCTAGGTAATTGGATTTATATTTATTTATTTATTGAATTTCTTTACCCTGGGTGCCCAAACATTTACAAACTGGTTTCCAATGGTGCCCTGTACACATTACAAATTATTCAATAATGTTAAGTAAAGTTAAAGTCACAGGCCTAAGGAAAAGTACATTGGTGTAACATACGACGAATATTGATATTTACAAATACGGTAGGCATCTCAGAAATTGTACACATTTGAAACATTCAACTACAAGGCATTAAAACCTTTGTGCATGTCTCGAGGATACTTTGGGGGGGGGGGGGTAATTTGCCATTTGCACCCACCGCCCATGAAATGCCCTGGCCAGAAAAGGGGGGAACACCTATAGAGAGGTTGAAAACGAAAATAAACTACAGGGGAAATATTATACGCATATCTTTTTTCTAAGAATGTGCTATCCGCAAGTTTTTAATGGCGCCCTCTATAATGGGAGCACACGTACTCGACTCGACCACCTTGCAAGCAATGATGATGATTATCAGTGGTTTACGGATTAGTTTTTTAATGGGTCCGCCCCTGAATTCAACTCTTCTGGACTTGAGCAGAAGTCCATTAAAATATTTGTCAAAAGAGTGTTGAGTCATATTTTCAGTTTTTCAATCATTAACAGTATGTCCTTCTTCATAAGTAAGTCATCCAACAGAATAGGGGCCTATTGCCATTAAAAAAAATCAACGATACCCTTTTTGATTTCCTGCAAATTTGGCCTATTTTGAACTGTGACCGGGGCAGTGGCGTAGCCACGGGCGGGGGCGACAGCCCCCATAAAAACTTGTCGCCCCCCAGTAGCCCCCCCCCCCAATGAGATTTTGAATTTCTAAAAAATTTATCATTTAACTACATGACGCCCCCTCCCCAGGAACACTCCCTGAAAAATTCCGGGGGAAATAACTCTTTATGATGGCCAGGCTAAAACTGGAAACAATATGCAAACATTTATTCACCAACAACAATAAACCGAGACTTGATTCTGTCTGCAGTGTTTTTTTAATTCCTCCATGCTAGCGACTAATTAATGCGCTAATACCTTTACCAATTATCTCATTATCTATAAGCCAGTGGTATAGTACATACTTATCCGAACAGTGACTGCCATTCACTGTTACGGCCCAATCAAATTGAGCAGCGCATAAATTGATCGTGTCCAATACCACGTGCACTAGTCAGCTAGTAGTAGCATGGAGGAATAGCGCGCCAGCTGTATGCACACGCATTACATACGGCCAGACAGATACACATGAATGTCACGTACGATCCGAAGGCCAGATAAAAGTAACTGCTCGATCTGCCTCTTTTGGATTTTTATTTATGAAAACATGGAGGAAGGCAGTACCTGAATTCCGCAGCTGAAGGATGCATGCAGGTAAGACAGCATTTTGTTAGAAGGAAAATGTGCTTTACTGAAGGGCTTGAGATAAAGGACTTGGACAGAAATTCGGGCCTGTCACCGGTGTTGTTGCCGTTGTGTAGCTTACGCTTGGCCGGCCGTCGCTGGGCAAATAAGGTGCATGCGCCATGTGTGTGCGAGTTGTACCATAGGTTCCGTCTGAGCAAGCGAAGCTACTTTGCTAGTTAAACCATGGAGCTTTTTATAGCTCCATGGTTAAACTTAATTTGACTGCATTTTTGTGTTTGAAGAAATCGTGGGTCAAGGGGAGAAAAGGAATTTTGAAATATATTTTGTACAAATTAGCTATAGCATTGTTTCCTGTGTATTGTATTTGGAATGTTTCATTGATGGCTCAATGATTGGGGATAATAATGTAAAGCGCTTTGATCTTAATTAAAAGCGCTATATAAGCATGATAAGAGCCCGTTATTATTTTTTTTAAAAATTATTATCATTAAACTTAATGCAAAAATAGTAAATACTGATTTTAGCTGATGGGTCCTTTTTTATTATTTTAAGTTTTATTGGACCTATTGAATTTATTTTTAATATGGAAAGAACTTGCAACCTGACGCCACTTTTTCTAAATATAGGCCTACATGTATCATTTCAATTAAGTCCTTGCAAAAATGTTGAAAAGACATGAATCTGGATCTCAGAAACATTTCCGATGTTGTTAAGAAATACTTGGAAAATGTTCTTGTACGCAACTGCAGAAGTAGCGTTTGGATTCTACATTCTTTCCTTTTATTTAATGTTATACCCAATGAAAGCTGATTTGTTGTGAATTGAACTGTGATTGGTTTTCACAGACTGTTGGCCATGAACATAAGCTACATGTATACATGACAAGTTGATTGTTGTAACAGCCTGATAACTCCTATTGTTTGTTAACAGTTGTGAGAGTGAGATATAAATACATGGATCGGAATGAATAACCAAGCTGGTATGAGTGCTGCGATGCAGCTGAATGCAAACACTACACCACCGGCCATGACTGATGCGCTCAAACTCTCAGAGCCTTTAGCGGTCGGCATGTGGACAGTCGCGCTGATAATCGTCTTCATCAACGTGCTGCTCATCATCATGGCCTGGCCAAGGAAGAAGGAAAACGGCGTCAACAGTTTCTACTTGTACTACCTACTGCTGTGTAACCTCCTGACGGCGGTGTTTGTGCTGCTGCTGGCTTCTATCAACAACGGCATCAAGGAGAGCAAAGGTGCAGATGAGAAATACCGTTCGCTGTGCTCTCTCTGTGGCTATGTTGGGGTGGCAGCTTGCCTGCTGTCGCTATCGGCGATGCTCACCACAGCGACCAACCTCCTCCTTTGGCTCCTGTTTCCACGGTGCTTCAAGCAGGGCAAGAACTACCTGCCCAAGATGCGCGGCATAGCTCTCATAGAAGGCCTGATTATTTTGGTGGTCATCACCGTGCCGTTTCTCCCCTTTGATGCCTTTGAGGCTGGGCAGGCCCGCTCTCGCTACACATTATGTCTTCCCTTGCATCCAACCTGGCTGCCCATGTGGGAGCTCACCTTGGTGCTGTACATCGTGGAATCCCTTGGGGTCTTCGTGCTCTTCCTTTTGTTCGCCGTTACGTTCTGCCACCTCAGCCGTCAGCGGAACGTGCTGGTGTCGGCCATTCCGATGGAAGCCCGAGTCCAGCGAAAGAATTCACTCCTGGTCAAGCGGCAGTGCTGCTTCATTCTGGGCACCGTACTGTTCTGGATCCCACCACTGCTGACCCTACTGTGCATGTTTGCAGGAGTTCAGGTGTCAGACTCTGTACTGCAGTGGATGTTTGGCGTGGTTCAGCCCTTCGGGAGCATCTCCGGACCCTTTCTCTACCTGCTGAGGGTTAGCTGTAAAAACTACACTTTCTCATCTTGCTGGAAAGGAACAAGGAGCAAAGGTGAGTGATAACACTTTCATCGCAAAAGATGCGGCCTCAGAAATAGGAAGGCATTTTATTGATATTTGTCCTCATAGTAAATCTTATAAAATAGATATGGCAGCAGTATAGATACAGATGTTTATAAACACTTAAAAAAAACTGTGGTCAGAATTGTAGTAGGGCTGTCCAGAATGGAATAGTTGAATATTTGATCATCAACTAAATAATAGAATTGCTTTTTGCCTGTTTGAATATTAAACAAACAAACAAATGTGCACATCACACTCGACTGTGATGTTAATTTATTGTAATTTGTAAAGTTGCGGCGCTTTATTGTCAGTTACCACTTTTTTGTCGACGGTAACTTTTTTGTCGGCGGCGGTTCATTGTTCACATCCTTTTAGCAGGTTAAAGCCCTTTTATAGTTATAAAATACTTACTTAAAAACATCCCAGCGCTCCATATCGATCGCACTCTTCGTTCAACTTTTTACCAGTGCTTTTGCAGTATGCACTTGCAGCTGGCAGTTTTGAATATCTGAATATTCGGTCCAACACAGTTTCGAGTAATCAAATTCTAAATTTTTCAAAAATGGACAGCCCTAATATTTATTTTATTAAATTAGAACATTTTGAAACTATCTCAATTGTGAAAACTTAAAAAAAACAACGTATTTTTGAACAGATATTTAAGTTTAATAATGTGTGTTGTGGTATCCGTGTGGAATTTTGGGGAAATCATTTCTTAATTACTCACAAAAGGAAAAACCAAATTGATTGATTAATATATTCTTTTGATATGCTCATTTTATAATTGTCATCCAGGAGAAGCTGACGGTAGGCATCACCTGTCATTCATACCAATTTATCACTGTCGAACTTTCACTTCAGTGTCATGCATGATTGTGCATTATTGTGTGGTATGTACCGTCCCCTTCCCCCACGGCTGCAAACAGTTAAACCCTACAAGACCCATTTTACTCCTTTTCTGTAATTGTGTGATTGTAATATTCAAATTCTTCCCAAATTTTAATTATAGTGGCTAGATTAGCGGACCTCCCTGTTACAAATTTGATTGACTCATAATTGATAAGGCTGTGACCCAAAACAGCTGCTACCTGACGATGTACAGTGTACATTCTTTACAGGGTGAGTCCAAAAAAAGTGACGGAATTCCAAAAAAGAAGAAAAAAATATTGTTAAAAATATGTGGCTCGCTCCATTTCATAGAAATAACATGGATGTTATTTACTAGAAAATTTCACGTAAGTTGCATACTCCATTCCCAAGTTACATGTCTATTTTTTTTTTAAATAACAAAATTCAGCTGTCCACCACTGATCATTTATTATTCTGCAAATTGATTAATACCCATTAAATACAATGAAACGGGGATGTTTTCCCACCTTCATGAACGAACGAAAACTTGCGGAAAAAAAAACGGACAAAAATCGCCATCAATATTTCAGAAAAAAGAAGAGTTGACTTGTTCCTCAAATCTGACAGTAATTTTTAGGGGCCCTATATAAAATCTCACTTGTACTTGAAATTCTCACTCAGTTCAATAGCTTCCAACGACATTTCATGGACAGCATGGATCAATTTTAGTAATTCTTTTTTTTCTTTCAGATAAGTGGAAGAACATGCCCTTTTAAGACTTACTTCATTGGTGCATCAAAATTGATTGCTTTTTTTAAGAAAACAAAACAGTTAATCCAGGTCAATTTCTTTTTGACTAGCCCTGTATAGCATCTGTGTAATTTCAGAATGGCCTTTTACAACCTAATCAGCGTTCTTTTAATTCTAATGACCCATTGTTTTTATCTTATGACCTTTTTTATGAGGGGGGGTTAGGAATTATTTTTTTTTTATTAATGATTCGGCCCTTGTGCTCTCAAATTGCATCATGGTGATCACCATCTTTATTTTTATATTGTGCTCTGAAGTACTTTGTCACAGTTTTGCAAAGGTTAAATTATACCTTGAGTATTCTTACATGCTGTAGAGAATTATCAACCATGGCATTTCCGTGATTTTATGTGTGCACTTGGCCGGCCATGCATACGACAAGTGTTCCCCAGTGGCAAGTGAATTTTCCATAAAGGAACCTGTTTACCATCAGTCAGGAAGCAAGCAGAATGATAAGTTATTTCAACCCTGGAAAAATGAAATGGATGAAGTTGTTGACAAGATTTCCTGATAGAGAGTCAGTGCTTAGAGTTTCGTCTCCATCCCCAGGCCCCCACCCCCATAATGTCGCCCCCTCCCGTAATCAGTTGATCAGTGGTTGAGTGTTGTGTGAGAACCCAGGATAAATATTCTCAATTCAGATTCAAATGTGGAGATTGCTGCTTTGCTCTGTCTCCAGGTCTTGTGGCTTGGGAGATGTGAAGCTTCTAATTCTTACAATTAACTCTGACATTACTTATAAGAAGGGTTTACTGTCGCTAAGATAACCTATGACAAACTTGCTTGTTTCTTCAAATTTTCAGAGGCAAATGCGGAAAAAAAGTAGATTTTAAAATAAAATCAAGAAAAAAATCCCTGTTATCATCAAATTTGGTCTTTTCCAAACATTCATGGAGAGTTTATTAATTAGTTAATTAGAAATTGATTATTATAGCCCACAGAACTCCAACAAGTTAATTTTTTTCTTATCACTCAGTAATTGAAGTTTTACTTTCAACAATGTGCTGTTCCCAGTTTGTTAAAAGTACCATATTTAGAAATGGGACAGTGTGGAAGTATTGGTGCCCGTAGTTTTTTTTAATTCCACAGAAATTTGTGACTGATGTGATGTGAACATGCATGCATTTTGCATTCACTTCCAAGCGTGCATGTGCATGTGTAATTGAATGTAGTTTTTTCCACTACTCAGTGGAGATATGATGATGCAGTACAGGAATGAATTCCATATCACGTTTATCACTTTATCTGTATAATCATACCAGTACATTGTCTTCCTCTAGCCTTCACATACATACCCAAGGCTTTGCATCTTGCATTATAATTACAATATTTGTTTTAAATTTAAAATAACACAAGTAAGAGGATGTGACATTTGAATTTCAGCAGGAATTTGAGTAAACTGAGCTTGTTCAAAAACACTCTGCATACCTGTGTGTAGAGGTGGAAATGCCCAAACTAAAACAACTGTATAACTCCCCAGGCATTTTTGCTGGGATGCAACCTCCATCTTGCAAAATCCTCCAACTGCCTCCTTGTTAAAATTGCATACAGCCTCAATCCTCTAAAACTAAAATCATCCAACTTATTTCTTGAATGTGGTCCTTGGAGGGGTGCCGACCACTGTCTCAATCCTGCAAAATCCTCCAGCAATCACTGTCCATATGAGGCAGAGCCAGTGACGTCCTGGAGCAGTGTAGAGGATTTCAAGTAGGCTGAAATCTGGGCCTAGATTTATGCACGGCTGAGCATAAACAACACAAGGTCCGGTCTAAGACCTTGACACAGTGCATCCTCTAAACTCAGCCACAATACAGTCTCAGTCCTGCAAAATCCTCCATTTGACAAAGCGGATTTGGGAAGATTTGGGAAGGTTAGGGTTAAAAGTCCTTACATTTACCTGCAGTATATAATGATGTCAACCCATATTCATTGAGTTGTCTGATGAGTGGTTGAAATGCATGTTGATGAAATGTATCAAATAAGCCAAGTCCGGGGGCGAAATTATGGTCAGACATCAGAAATTTTCCCAACCATTTAACAATATTTGTCAGAACAAAAACAAATGTGCGCGTATTTTACATCTATGTTTGAATAAATAAACCCTGTGCAGAGGGCAACACTTCGTTCCTCTGTCGCATGCATAATGGAGGCATTGTTTTTCCAATGCGTCACATGTATTTTTTTTCTTTTTTTCACAGCCATTTTGGGATATGTAATTTCACCCCCCCCCCTGGTATATATGTTACACATAAATACTTTTTGATGAAATCTTTCCACACATTAAAACAATAATAATAAGTGGATATAAGACATGCATTTTTCTCCTCGAACAGTTGCCAAAACAAAAGACGCAGTGCAGTTGCGAATTGGTCAGTTGACTGGAGCCATAACCATGCCAGAGAAGATGGATGCATACAGGGTACCAAACAGCAACCACACTCCGTCCGTCGACAGTCTGCCAATGCCCCAACAAAAAAGTGGCAAACGTGTCAATGCGCCGTCAGTCGTGCATTGGGTGGAGACAGTCCCAATCATCGGACGCCACATGAACATGGTAGGGGCATTGATAGTTTTTATGAAAATGTGTCATGTTGATTTCTTAAAGCTATATAAGTAGGATTTGAGGCTTTGCATGGTGGAGATACTAAATAATGAAAGGTTTATGAAACACCATGTACGAATAATTTCTCAACTAAGAGAATGGTTCTGAAAAGAACCAGAGGTACATGTATAAACTTGACGTTCCGGTCAGTATGCTCATCGCACCGATCCAGTTCTTGCATCCAAGACGCATACGGGACGCCATCCAGATCCGCAAGCACAACACAGTTCCGCAAGACATCGGGTTTCACCTCAACGACATCTGGCTCCCACTTCTCCAGACTGATGGGTCTCCTATATCCTAGGTCCTCCCTCTACTGAAACTGCATCCCTACTGTTCCACTTCAGTGGGCACCAAGCTTGCTCTAGGATCCCGTCTACTTGGCATCCTTTGCTACTTAAGTATTCACTTTCTTAGAGTTTAGGCACTTCCAGACGGTCAGAGCATACTGACCGAACGTCGAGTTTATTATTCTGGTTCTTTTCAGAACCATTCTCTTAGTTTAGAAATTATTCGCACATGGTGTTTCCGTAAGCTATATAGGTCTTGAAATACCCATTGATACCTGGACTCAGTCAGGTGATTAGAAAACCAGTCTATTGAGTTCTGTTGCCAAACTATACCAATGTTCTTGTTGTTTTTCACAAAAACATTTTTTTTTTTTTGTTATTTTTAAAGACCCATTTGACCAAGACAAACACAAATTGATGAACTGCATGTAATGTCCATTTCCATTTCCAAGTTATCGTAAAGTGAACAAGTATGTTTTCACAGTGAACGTTAGGCCTACTATGAGCTTGACAAATATAAATACCCTTTCCAATTCAAAGTAGAAATTTACAATGTATATTTTAACCTTGGTCTTGAATAAACTGCTGAGCAGAGATGTTTGTCTTGATATACGTTAAACCTGATATTCATAATAACGGAGGATAGCGCTTATTATTGCAAGAAAACCTGCATTGATTTCAAACCCTGATATTTTTGGGTGAAATTTTACTTTTGTACTAAAATAAACATCTTTTCAAAAATAACAGTTTATTAACTGTACTGCCGTGGCCTTTAACAGTTGGTGAATAGCGCACAACTCTGGATTTTTTCATGGCGTTTAATTAATTTGGTTCATTTGCCTTACCTCATTAATCAGTTTAATGTATTATTTTATTTTTATTATTTTATTATTTTATTTATTATTTTTATTAATGATGATGGCTAAGGAACCCAGAAGGGAAACAGAATTTCCAGGCATTCCAATGATCAGCGAAGAGCTTATCAATCTGTAAAATCTGTAAATCTAAAAGGGGCTCAGGCTGGTACACTTATTTTGGTGATGGGACGTGTATCCCAATGATAAAACACGTGCAGTTCATGTTTTGTACCTCGAAGGACTCCACGCTTCTTGTACCATTTTGTGTAAGTGATCAGGTATCGGTCCTAACGTGCCCGCAAAACAGTTGCCGAGATTTCCTTTCAACTACACGTGACAGTTCCGTGTCGGGGAAAGCACTAGGTGTAGCTTTGGGCAAAATCGAGCGGGGGAAAGGAAGCTAAGACGAAAAAAAATCTGAGAGAGATAAAGAGGGAAAAAAGGGCACATTTCCAATAATTGAGAGTCTGAAAGGAGTCAACTTCACTGAACTTAGTCAAGTGCTCGGCTGTTTGTTTGTCGATTGTTTGTTTGTTGAATATCTGTGCAAGCATTGAGTGTTTGGATTTGTGTAACAACTATACATGTACAACGTACATGTACGCCTACTGGCATCCATCCTGCATCATAAATCAGTTTTGAGATAGGGATGTAAATTTTTAGGTGCCCGTTGATGGAATTTTTACACAAGAGAAATTTGTGTTAATAAATTGTGTTAATACATTGTGAGTGTTTAGATAAATATTCTATGACCTTCAGAATTCTTGAAATTTTGCGTTTTATGTAGTTTTCAAGAAAAAATGAAGAACGAAATTATGTTGTTGAAGTTAACTGGCCGTCCATGTTCATGTATTTAGCACATTGATTCTATACTATTCTCTTGCTATTTCTAAAACTTTGCTTCATTCCACAAAATGATTAGTAACTTGAGACAACTAAAGATAAACCCAGCCTTTTCGTTGTGTACACTGTTCATTTTCTTTTACTGTATTAAAATGTTCTGTTCCATCTTCTGGCTTTTCTTACCTCTTATGGTTTTCTTCATTTTGAGATGATGTTGAGAATGAAAACAAAACCATATTTTTTTATTTTTTTTGCTCCTAAGTTGAAAACATAAATACATAGATAAAAGTACCTGTAAGAGAAAGCATGAAATTTTGTTTCCTTTCCAGAATTTTGGAATAGTCGAGTGGCAATCTAAGAACGGTTCCCCCCGACGGGGACTCCTCAAGATCTTCACCAAGCCCCACTCGCGGGAGTGGCGCAACGAGTCTGGTATCCTGTACCGCCTGAGCCGGCTGGAGCACCACCGCAACATTGTGGAGTACCTGTGGCACTCCAAGAGTTCCCAGACCAAGCTGGACCGGGGCCAGACTGATCCAGCCCCGCCCGATCCAGAAAAGCCGAGCATTCAGAGGTAGGTTTAATGGAAACAGTGCGCATTGATCAGTTAGATCACCACTTGTGGTCAGATCACCACATAGTGGTCAAAATCGATTCCAGTCACTATTATAGGGGAACGGGGCTTATGGCCCAATCCAGGATGGCGCCATGATAATTCAATTTAATTCAATTCAATTCAATTCTTTATTATCCATTAAAGGGAAGATACAACATTTGCAAACATCAAAATATGAAATGATCAAATTGTCACGAAATATCTTACTGGATTGTTAGGGAATGACAGTCTAAGCATCCTGTAAAGTTGTGGCTCCTGGTGTGCTGACAGTTTCAAGAAAAACTGTATTTTTCCAACGCTGGTCGGCTGACCAGCGTTGGAGAAAACTTTTTTTTTCCTCAAAAAGTGCTCCTAATTTGTCATATTTAGTTCGTCTGCATTTTCTTTGCAATTGATTACACACCTGTGAAGAGGTACAAGCCTGCTAGACTGATTCTCTGATCTTACAATTTCCCAAAGTCTATAAATTGCTCCGTTTCATCTTAAGTGGGGTCAGGGAACCAGACTACAAGAATATGATTGGTTTTCTTGGTTTTTCCAGCATCTACGAACCAAGAAACATGAAACTAGTCAGTGTAAAAATATTTGCTATACATACTAATCCTCCAAATCCATTTATTTCTGAAAATTACAGCAAAATCAATTGTTGTACATTCCTTTAAAGGAAAAATGTTGACAGTTCATAAATTATTAGTTGTTGACAATAAAAGTAAGAAAACTTTAAAAATACATTCACATAAATTTACCAATTTATGAGGCCATATTTTATTCATATTTAATTTGAAAAACCATGGCAAAACATCCATAAAACACCTCCAGAAAAATGAAATCTTTTTTCTTCCGATATTCTGGGAGATTTAGTGTACTGTGCTGTATTATAGTTTATATTTACACTAACATTTGTCATTCAAGATCGCTTAAACAAAGTTCATTTTTGTTCATTGACTCCCTTACAATTTTAGTAACCCTAGTTACAGGTCGAGACTGACATTGTCCCTGGAATAAACGTTGCCAATAATAGAGTGTTCCGCTTGAGGACTTCCCCACTGGGACACAAAGGGGCCCTTGGAAGACCTGTTGTGTGAGCAATATTGTACAGGTTTCAGACACATTGGTGTCATGTTCAGACAGACGCTTATTTCTGAAATTTTATCTGCTGCGGAATTGATCAGCTAAACAGGCTGAATGCTGCCTTTATAGTTCTTGGTCCACAGACCTCGTACAGTAACCAGTAATGTTGCCCTTCAGTTTCCCCAACACTGTATACAAAAGAGGTGCAGTTTATTAAAGGTACCGTATAGTCCATCATTTGAAATTTGTGCATTTTGTTCGTTTGAAGCAACAAAAGTGCTCAAAATTTAAAGAAGGGTGCTGAACAACTAACCTGATGAAGTTTCAGCTTCGCTTCAGCTGTACATTTCGAGAAAAACAACATTCTAGGATCTCGATTTCAAATCAAAAGTTGTTGAATCATGTTTTGAATTGGGCCTGAAATCAGCGTCCGAGACACGTTCTCACTGAGCCGATTGCAGCTACGCGATGTCGCGCACCAATCCGATTTAATTATAGCAACTGTGCGCGCATGTGCGTTGTGTCAACGCATGTGCGCGCTTTGCCGAATTACAAAATGAACTACTAATTTGAATTTCCTACGGTGCTTCTTAAGACGCACCATTGGAAATGCCTTCTTTCAATAATTTCTTCAAATGACAGCTTGCCAGAAAGAATAATTTCACAGGGAGTTTAGTCCCCTTACTATCTTTCAACCAAGCATGTTTTTCAACAATAATTACGTCAGTTACTTTTTGGATAGCTGCAAATGATGGACTCTGGCTTTAAGAAAAACTCTCGCCCTAGAAAACACTAGGCCTGCTTCAGCCTCACAGTACAGATTTCTCATATCAGTCTCATCAGATCAGCTTTCAATGTAGCAAAATGCCTATGCACGGACTGTATTTACTGCAAGTCTGATGCAGCACACTAATGCAATTCAGTGCCCAAGACTTTAAGAAGGAAAAAAAAACTCCGCCGGCTCACCGGAAATTGATGGAGAACTGATGTAGCAATTTATAAATCTAGATAGGGATGCCGACTACACTAATGAGCCTGAGGCTGCACCGACGCCGCCGCATCCAAGTCATCCAGTCTCAATGGATCGTGTTGCCCTTGACAACAACGTAGGAGTGTCTTTGAAAGGATTACAGCCGGAATATCATTGTAGGAGTGTGAGGTGTTGTTTACTCAGTTTCTGGGGGTTGTCTTATACAAGACAACAATTGCAAATAGTTTACAATCATTTTCCTAACATATTGTATCTGGCGACGCACAGTATCAAATTTCAATATCATTGTAATTTACCGGTATAACGGTTTCGTTCTTGCTACTCAGGAAAGGAAAGATAAACATCATTATTCTCACCTTATTTTATAACCCTGTTGATTAACTCAGCGTCTTGTTTTGATTCTGCGCATGCACATGTAGCTCCTAACGATAAGTTGCCACTGGTTTATGCAACTACCTGATGGTTTTGTTGGTAAACTGATTAGGTGCATAATGATAATTTTGAAATTGACTGAAGCAGGGTTTGAATCTGCAACCTCTTGATAGCTATGATGATGCTATACCAACTGAGCTATCCAGTTGTATGTTGGTGGTTCCCTAGTTTATCAATGTCCCTGTTCAAGGGCACTAGTCAGAAGCCATAAACCTGTTGTGTTTTTTGTTGTTTTTGAACTTGAGATTCAATTCAATTCAATTCAAGAAAACATTTATTCCATACTCCTTTAGAGAATACATCCATCAATAAAAAAGAAATCTGGTAAATAACAAGATAACAAAATCAATAAGTATGTCTAAAAAAGAAAGAAAAATAATACCAATAAGATACGCTATGAAGAAATGTTAAACTTATTCGATTTATGTACAAAAGAAACTAAGGAGTATGGGGTTGTTTAAGTAAGCCGAGGCTTGTAAGATACAGCCCTAAAGCCCCTGTCACACTTTTGCGTATCCCAATTCCTTATAAATTCCTTATCAAAATTTTCCAATACGCAGCCAGAAATGTTTGGATTACTTTGACTTATGATTAGATCACCACTTGTGCTGTTAAAAACCCAGTTTTTGTAAGGGACTTGTATCTGTGCTCTCACTGAAGGATTTGCATTCTCCTGCAGGAGACCTACTGGTTTACAATTTATCACCGCAGAATTCGGATTTATGTGGCTGATGGTTGATTTATCACTGGCGCTGATAAATTCACAGTAATCTCTGCCAACTTGTATTCAATATTGGTTGTTAGTTTTTCGCACTAAGGAGAAGCACAACAAAGCAGTGCTAAATTGAAATTCCGGAAGCAACACAGATGGTGCTTTGGCCTTGTGGATGATGTTTTTTTCACAAGCAAAGTGTTATCAATATCAATAGCTATTAACAATAGGAGTTATCGAACAATAGGGATGAACCTATGGTGAAACAATAAGAGCAACAGTGCTCTTTATCCGCAAACAATGTGTCGGTCGCCTGGCAACCTTGGAATCTGATTACCAAGGCTGGGAACTCTCTTTTTAAAAAAGCACGGGGCTATAAAAGGCATCTAATTCATTAAAAACTGTTTGCTTTTGATGGATGATACGTGCATTAATGGCAATTAAAATGCCACGGGTCTGTTGGCTCTCAATCTTGAAATGCGAGGTTCGGCAAATAAAGTGTTAGGGCCGGACAATCAATTGAATTAGTGGTGTGTGAAGCAGGATTGAGTAAGGATGCCCTGTGTACCTTGAATTGCATGCGGGTGTCGGCATATAATGCATGCATGTTACTTATCCTTACAGACGCAAGTATGGGGTCTGAGCTGCTTTTTAAGTATTGATTGCATATGGGGGGGGGGGGGGGGCTGGTCGTTCTGGCAACACATTGATCTGGACACGTGATTTTGCGGATATCTGCTCGGAGATGTTAAATCAACAGTGGAGGCACAGTTCCTGTGCTCAAAGATGCAGAAAAAGAGAAGAAATGGAATGGAAGATTAAAAGTAGACATTAAATGCAGATCTTTTAGTGTCTGCTTGGGGTACATTTATATTAAAAAGATCAGTGTTCAATTGAATGGGGGAAGGGTACTAGAAACCCCCCCCCCCCTCCTTTTAGGAATGTCTAATAACAGCAATGTTATATAAGGAAAATACTTTTTAGGAAAAAAAATCTCTTGTCATCCCAAGTTTGAGTAAAAAATTATTTCCATTAGTGGAACAATTTACATGAATCTGTTCACTGCAGTTGTGAGGTGGTTTGCTTAAATAATAACCAATTCAGAACAGTTTGATAACAAATACAAAACCTAACTCTTGTGAATATTGAACTCATTTTCGAAGCATGACAGCCGTGATGCAAACTGCATTATGACTGATGCACAAGTTACAGGTGAAGTTGACGTTGAAGCATGCAGGTTATTACTGTCAGGCATGATCATGTCAATCATTCCAGTTTCGGGCACCTCAGGGGTTTTCTAAATTGCAATAACATGTAGTAGTCCATGTACAAACATGTACCTGTACATGTTCAACAGGACTGCATTAGTTTCACAAGGTGGTTTATAGGCAGCTTGTTTCATATCAGGCAATTTCTCCAAGAAGGAAACAACAGGTGTACTTTATTTTTTTTCGGGAAAATAATTTGGGAAACATCCAATTTCCCTTGAACTGTTGGAGGAATATACATGTACTTTGGTCTTCCTAGGATTTCAGTTAGCTTACAGTGCAATTGGTTGTCTCAGGTTGCCTGTAAATATTGCCTCATATGACTTGACCCCTTGACAGGCACTGATCTATATTCCAGCATGCACACCGGCACATGTCTTTTCAGTTATCTCAAAACTTTCACTGTAGAAGGTAAAACTGCATTTAAAAGCATTACGTTGCGGTGACATGCAGAAGCGGTTTCAGGCAGGGTTTTGCAGACATGAGATTTATCAGACTTTTGTCGGAAATAAGACTATTTGAATCTGAGAGAAAGACATTAGTACAGAAGGATATGCAGTGTTAAGACATTTTATAAATTTTTCAGACTTTCTTTTCAATTGACAATCTCATCCCTGGTTTGAACTTGGCATACAAATTAAAGGCAAGTGCATATACATACTCGACATTGAATGTTTTCAAAGGTTGACCACAGTTCAACCCAAACAAATTTTGTGGTTAACTGGCTTTTACATTGTCATCCCAGGCTGTCTCGTTTGTTCTTGAGACAGGTTTGTGTTTATTTTATTGCCACTTTGCCATGCATGTCTCATATTATTCATTCCGTCAATGATTTGTTTTACTTTCTCTCACTCTCTCGTCATGTTTCCCATTTTTGAAAACCAAAATTTCACCAAAACCTGTTGAATCTATGTGAGAGGAGTAATGCCTTGTTGTAAAGCCTCAAAACCTTTTTGATTTCCTGAAAAGACCAATAATTGTTACTGCCTTTTCCATCCTCACAAAATAGCCCAGATGATCTGCCCACTCGGTCAATCAGTCAGTCAGGTTGTCCATCAATCACTCAAGTTATTAATTCAATCAATTCAGTTTATTTCATTGTTTCTTTGTCTTTTTTGTTTATATAAGTTTGTGTAATTGGAGTCCCGAAACCCACCTGACCAATTATCATTGAATTAGTCAAATACTGAATCAATTATTTGACCAATCTATCAATCAATCAACCAGTTAATCAAATCAATCAGTCAGTAAATCAGCGACTGATTTTACCAATTACTCCATCCATCAGTAAGCAAATTTATGATTGAATCCATCGTATACCAGTTAGTCACCTGCTAACGCTTAGTGATTTATAACAACAGTGCATGCCTGTGTCAGACCACAATGTAAACTCTTAATCTTGGGGCCAGGGGAAAGTCAGTAAGACTGTTACTTGTCTCTGCAAACCAAAACCCTACAAAATATGGAAGGTACTGACAGACAACAGCTAGACACCTTGGCGACCACCTCGGCTTTGACCCTGTGACCCTCGCCTCTCCATGGACTCTGCTGCAAGACACTGACAGTGTTTTTCTATTCCCCTGTTTCGCCTTGACATCCAGGCCATTAAATTTGATTGTCAGGCCCCGTGATGGAGAAAAGGTGTAAATCTGAACAGCCGCAGGAATGAAATATTCATCTAGTTGTCTTCAAGGCAAATCCTGCCGGCAGTTAAACTGTTGACAAATTGTGTGTAGCTAAATACGGATTTATTAGTGTAGTCCAAATTTAATGATAAATCATGGTCGTTAAACATATAAATTGCGTCTTTTTTGTTTTACTTGCGTAATAGTTTCCATTTGCCGTTAAGATAAAACGTTCAATAATACTTGAAATTTGTTTTCCTGATTTCCATGTACATTGGATACTTATTTTCATATTAGTGTTGTTAAAAAAATATGGAAAAAAACTTTCATTGATAACAAATGATAAACTGATCATCAAAGTATTGAACTAATTATATTCTCACAGTTTGTCTTAAATTGTGTTGAAGTACATGTACTAACTCAAAGTTTATGTTCAGTGCAGCAGTTTAAGACTGAACATTTTGGTTTTACAAACATTTTTTGAAAATTCCAAGGAAAGGTTTTTCTGGTTGTGGTTTTTTTTTGGGGGGGGGGGGATTAAATATATGGTTTGTTTTACTATTGTGGTTTTGCCTTTTACCAAGGTAAAATTACATGGATGTAGGGCATATCTCAACAGCATTTTTGTGGCAATTTTTGTGTGTGTACGATTGCATGGAGGCGGCTGCGTGTTGTCAAGGGTAAAAGGTAGTAATTGATGGTTTGAGTGTTTTTTCTCATTTTTCCCCCCAAAAAATTAGGGTAGGGCTGTCAGAATAGGGTACCAGTACATGTAGGTAGGGAAACCGGAAGCAGAAATTTTTTTTGATGGGGGGGAGGGGGGCTTACCCTCTTTCTCTGCAAAAGGAGCAGCAGTAGGGCCTTTTACACTATCCAAAATCTCTGTGTTGGACCCGGGTCTAACACAAGAGTTTTCAGAAACACCTTTCACAGTAGCACGAATCCAACATGGCTTCTAAATGGGTCCAGTGCTCTGCATGGGCTTAATCCAACTCTGGTCAATGGTTGAGAGGCTCTGTCTGGGTAGAAGATCCAAAAGCTGCAGCTGACCCGTGAACTTACCCAGTTAAGTGTGAACGGTAGGCCTTGCTTACCTTGTGTTTGAAGGGACCCGGTTCCACTTTATTTTAACATGAATAGAAAAGACAGTGATGTCAAAAGCTTATTGATTGCGCAAATGATGTCTTATAAACTGCAAAAATTTTTGTCTTTCCAGGTTCATCTGCACAGCCTATTACCAGCACGGCACCCTGCGTGATTTCTTACACAGTCACCCTCGTACCATCCAAGAGAGCCACGTCCACGCCATCGCTACGCAGGTCTCGGCCGGTATGGCTTACCTCCACGCCATGAGCATTGTCCACGGTCTCATGGAGACCACCAGCGTTCTGATCGGCGGACGTATTGAGGTAGGTCCACAGTCAGTTGATGTAGAAGCTACCGGTAGAATCTATGAACCGTATTTAGCCCAAGAACCACACAAAGGTGTGTGGATTTTCAGTCAGGTTTTAAGTTGAATTGTTTCTTTTTAACAGCAATTTTCAACTAAATCAGTGAGAATGAATCATAGGAACAGGATGGAAAGCCCTTATTTTGTGTGGGCCTTTAAGGATTTCATTAATCAGGTATACTGAATGACCTGAGAAGTTTGGCACCATCCTGTGTTTCAGTACTGTCATCAAATTCTTTCAGACTTTGAAAAAATGTTGTAAGGGAAACATTTTTTTCATCGCTTTTAATTTTTTTTATTACTCACACCATTGAGATGCTGATCCTTTTGGTCAGTTCATAAGTTACGTGAATGCACAGCCAATTTCATGGACGGCAACCAATGAATTGTGACATTGACTGATTGTGACATTTACCAATACCGGAATGAATCAGCCTCACTTCCAAATTTTGGTGAAGTATTGCCTCTTTCTCAATCTTTCAAAAGCAGGGAATAATTCAAAGTTAATCACTTGTTTTCTATAAAACGTTTTTGAAATTCATCACCATTGACCTCAGATTTAATGATCTGGCAAAAAAAATCCCCTCCCAAAAAACTTTCCGGTTAAAACAATAGGGCCAAGAAACATATTTCTTTGAGCAACAATGGGCTCTGTGCACAAACAGAGAGGGCGCTTATTAACAACCTCCGAGAGCCCCGTGGACAGGACACACCGTGTGCGCATACTGGTTTGCACGTGTATGGCATGGAGTACATGGAGTCTTCGCGTGAGCGTCTTCGCGTGAGCGTCTTCGCGTGAGCGTCTTCGCGTGAGCGTCTTCGCGTGAGCGTCTTCGCGTGAGCGTCTTCGCGTGAGCGTCTTCGCGTGAGCGTCGCCTTCGTGAGCCGTCTTCGCGTGAGCGTCTGAGCGTCGCGTGAGCGTCTTCGCGTGGCGTCGCCCGTGGCGTGAGCCGCCTTGGCAGTGTGTTTCAATGGCGTTTCAGCCGTCTCGCGTGAGCTCCCCAACTTTCTCTTCCTTACCGTTGAGGGGGTACTTGTGCTCGGAGTCCATACCTTCGGACTCTAAATCAGCAGGTTCTCTTTGGGCTAGAGTCCTCTGCTGATATGTACATGTACTTCAGATAAGGAGTAGTATTACGGATGACATGTGAAACCTCTCAGCTTTGCTAATTTATAAATTTGATATGCACCGATTAAATGCTGACATCGGCGTGCATTGTCAAAATTGAAAGGAATCTTGTCGACTAGAAGCATCATGAAATTGCTTTAAAATGGCTTTGAAAGGGCATAACTTTGTGCATGTATGTGTGTGTTGTTCCTCGTCCCTCTATGTTTAATCTGAAAGTCAGCGCCTTAGCTGCTTGCTGGCTGCTGGCTAAATGCATTATTCATTGTTTGCGTCGCCGAGGTTGTTTTCCTTGTCGTGAAGCGCCGTCGAATGAGCTAAAAGAGGAAAGGCGAATGGATCCCTTTGTGCATTGCTGAGTCTGTTTATCAACTCGAGGAAGAAACACGCTATCTACGCACACGTTAGTGCATTATTGATGTATGTATTACGCATGTGATGCACTTTTACTTTCCAAGGATTGGGAAAGGATTCGTTATGTGGGCGTTTCGGCTCAAAACAAGTAAAGCCTATATATCTATTCTCCACTGAAAATCTTTATAATTGCATTTTCTCCCAGCCCACGAATGATTAAAAACAAATCAAGACACTCAAGCACTCCTTTTGGCTCCAATAAATGCTGTTTTCAGTGTTTATCATCTTTGATGATTGAAAACCAATCTTTCCGCTGGAATTAGATGTGGATACCTGTGCTGCATTTAGAACTTGGTGCTTATTTAATCTATACTTATCATAGGCTGATACTCTATTGATTTGCAGATGTCCGACTTGAAAGTTAATGACTTTGGTCAAATAAGCAATTGGAATATTAAGTTATTGTGGTGCCCATCTCGCAAGCACCTTCAAAGGAAAAGTAGTTTTCAATCCTGGTTTAAATTTGATTCTAATCTTTCTTGGGGGAAGTGCACATTCTTTTTAGTGCTCATTAGCCTGTCATTAAATCATAAGTCAGTAGTGATAAGCCAACATTCTTTGGATATCAGCAAAGCTTACTCTTTCCTTAAGCCATCTTTGTAGTTAGATATAGTTTTTCTTTTAATTTAAGAAAGAGTAGAATTACTACCTGTATATTCTTGGCCAGTACATGGAGCGTTTTGAACTGTACAAATATGAATCAAATTGGAAGGAATCTTGTACAGCAGAATTTATAGCCTTCCATTTTTATGAACTACATTTACACCAGGATCACAAACTATGCTTCTTTTAATTTAGTCAGCCTTTTTGTGAAGCTTCGTACCATAACATTTACATGCAGTGACCCCCCCAAAGTTATTGTTTTGCTTACTCTTTAGGGCATAATTGGGGAAGGGATAAGATCCATTTATGGGATTAAATCACATTTCGGGAATCGAATCACGTATTTGGTTTAAGTAGGATTGGACTGTCGTAAACGCATACATCCAAAATAACCAGCACTCTTAAGCAATTACAGTACATGTATGTCAACCAAACACTGTGATATGAAAGCGCTTGAAATTAATTACAATTGAAGGAATTAATTCAAGTTGGAGTCAGTGGTGCCCTGGGGAAGGGAGTGCAGGAGAGCAGGGGATGTGTGTGTGGGGGCAGATAGAAACAAGGCCTTCTAGCCACAGATTACGTTGGAAAAAATCACATTCTGATGAGATCACACAAGCCTGACAGACTGTCAAATCTCGTTGTGGCCCCAATGTCCCAGCTTTTCACACGTTGAGATTGAATTGTGGTCTCGGTGAAATTGGACGGACGTAATCTTCTCGTCAAGCGTGGCGAAAGAATCGCAGGGCGTAACTAGTCACTCCTTGTGAGTCAGAAATGGGAGGGTAGGAATAAAACCCACCACCGGTAGGCTCAGGTGTAGGAGAAGCGTCCTCTGTAGGGGCTTGGGTGTAGGCATGAAATAAATTGTGATTATCTGTCCAGGACAAAGAAAGATTTACAAAAAGAAATTCACCAAGTGTTTTTCTCTAATTTTTTGATGCGATTTTACTGTCCTCTTTATTGTCAAACGGCTAAATACATGTATTTAAGCTGCACATTTTCTCTCAAAGATTTCAAACAAACAAAAATCACGCAAAAATTCATGCATTTTCTTTAATGTAAATGATGTTAATTACATTAATTCGAGATCATGCATATTTGAAACAATAAAATGTGTGCCCTGATAATCTGGGATATTTTTAGCCATGCATGCCCAAACCAAACTTTGCATGTTTTGACAGGACTCTTGTGCCCAGAATTATTCATGATTTCAGTCCCCTCTTTGAGAGCAGCAGACTAGTGTTATGAAATGGCCCCGACACCCTTTGCGCTGTAAGTGTCTCATCAGGAATGACCTTGAGGCCGGTTTGCTCAGCTGCATCCCCGATCACTTGCTCTCGCTCTCTCCCTGCACAAAATGCTCGGCCTTGCCAGGTATATAAACCTAGGAATGCATAATGAATCCTGATGTTAAACCAGTTCCTGGATTTTGCATATTGTATCCATTTCAGAATTTGTAAAGAATTTCAATAAATTTGTTTTTAAATTTTGGAATTGAAGAGTTGAAGATTTAAAGGCAAAAAGCTGTAGGCTTTATTAAATGTTTCTGTCTTTGAAGTATAAAACAAGCAAATCAAGATGATATTCTAAATTGGGGCATTTTTATGAATTAATCGAGAGACCATGTTTTCAATTGAAGGTTCATTGTGTGACATCAGACAAACTGAACTATACAACTACAACTCTTTGTTTTCGGATACACAAATGGCCAGGCTCCTTTCAGAATATGGTTTCCATTTTTGTTGTGCAAAATCTCTCTGGATGTTTTAGATGGATACAGTTATGCCAATAAAATACTGTAGAGGATAACACTAATACAGGCTTCAGCAGGAGTAAGACTTGAAAAAAATCCATGCGAATAGTGCACACTCCCCAGACATTTTGTTTTAATGGAAAGCTTCACTTCAGATGACGATAATAAAGCTGTAGTTTTGCAAGGTTGTCTTTGCATGCCTCATCCCTAACATGCATTGAAACGAATCAGGATTGAAGGATTTGAACCCAGGCATGTATATATTTGGTTTTAAATATAATTAACCCTCCTATGCAAACAAATATGCACTCGTGCAAAGTTCTCCATTCAGTCAAAATCAGTCAAGTGACTGTTTTAACAGTTAAGAGCTCCCAGCCTACCCGGTACATACAGCAGGATTGACTGGCTGTGACTGTTTATGTAACTTCAACTTGACACAGCTATGCTTGACTGTAAGACAGCTGTGCTTGCCATATGCTTTTGTCTGCTGACTGAAATTGACTAGTCAGAGTGCTTGCTTCAAATATGATCTGACTGTTGGTGACAAGCCTGTGTAAATTGCAAAGGCATGGCAGGGGAAGATGATTGATTTTTTGACTATCTTTGACTGTTCAGGCAGCTGGAGGTTAATGTGGATTCGCCAACAGTAGGCCATGCAGCCATCAATGGCACAGCACAAATAAACATGCAGCATGTGGATCTAGCTAAGGGCAGTAATCAAGCAGATCATTATAGTTTATTATTCTTATTAAATATTATTTCCCCTTTTAATAAATCACTAATTGTTACATACAAATGTAACATCCAATAAGAATTGTCGGTAAATTATGTTGAACATTTGAATTGTGCACCAGTGAGTGTCACATTTTGGCTCATCAGCAGGGTTTTCATGAAAGATTTTGAAACCCTGTCATACTTTGCAAAGAATTGAAAGGTAGGGTGCTTCCCAGGCACCAAAAACCCAGCAGACATCCTAATCTAGCTTCGACCATGCTCAAACAAAGGCAGCAGGAGTGTTCAATGCTGTACAAATGTACACGTGTACAGGGGGTGCACATGCATAAAGTATATTTATTCGTACATTTTATGCACTGTATGTTACAAAAGCTGCATTCACAGACCGAAAGTCAAGGTTATTAAATGTAACAAATCCAGAGAGAATATTAATCTTGGATTGGTTCTGGGTTAATACTTCATGGGAAATACATTTTTTTTTTCTTTTAAAAGTACTAGCTTGCAGTTAATACATCTGAAAGTCATAACAAAACCGGCATACATCATAAATGTCTAATACTAAAAACATGCCTGCACTCAAACTGATATAAAAAAAAAGAAGGGGATATATCAGATGCCTCTTGTGTATCAGGTTCTAGGCCAACAGGTCCCGACGACAGAGCTGGTAATAGAATTATGAATTATTCACACGGTCTATGGGACAGGCTGGGACGCATCGGCCCCATGTCCCACAACACTCAATATGGGATCCTGCTGCTGCTGAGAATGCTGGGCGATGTGCACATTTGGTGTTAATTACAGTATTGGTATCAGCACAATAGACCACAACATTGATAACTCTTGAACTGTAGACTTTACAAATTACAGATCTGTGTTTGTTCAAAACAAATGTGGTAAATGGTAAATACATATGTGACTGTCAAGGGCGGATCCAGGGCTGGCCATGGCCCCCCAAAACAAGACCAATTTTTTTTTAATGACATCGCAATAAAGGCAGGCAATGAGTACACCACCATCTTTTCTCAAATAACATTGGTTAAAGTGGCCAGAAATTGCCTCAGATCGCACCACAGAGCATCTAGAATCCCAAATTTTCGGGCCCTGCTGGCCCCGACTCCCACGCCGTAATTTTTGGGACCCACTTTTGGGGGTCCGAAAAATTTTGCCCCCAAAATTGTGTTCTGATCCGCCTGGTGACTGTCCTAAGTTCCTGTGTAGTTTCACCTGAATCGACATTCAGTCATTTAGTCAAAACATTTTGCACCATTCAAACAAATAAATAAATAATACAAAAAAATAATAAATTGCTAATACTAGTTTTTCATTTAAAGCACAAGTGACATTAGAAATACATTGTAATGCACTTTAAATGTACATTATAAAGACCATATTTTAAAATACTGAAAAGTATTCAATTATGGAAATGTACACTAAAATGAGATTTGTGCGTATAAACTACATGTATAACTAGAATTATCATTAAAACAATGAATTGAAAGACAAGTGTATGTGAACAAATAAACTGAAAAGAAGCAAACAGACATGCACAAGTTTGTTAACATAAAATAACCAGGCACAATTCAAAGCGAGATCATGGTCTTGCACCCTTGCCTCCCCATAACGCTGATAACATCATTAACCTTTGCTGCTGACGTGTTCATTTCTATAAATGCAACCCCAAACTCCAACCACCTGTGCACTATGAATGAATTTGAAACCATTGTGTGTGGCATGATACCGAGCCAAAGATACAATACCACATGCTTGGTACATCTGTCATCCCTTCCCTGCCCTCCTCACACAGACAGACAAAACGATGACTCATGGATAAAACTGTCTGCCCTGCTCATGCACTACCAGCATCTTTGAGCCCATTATATTGTACTCCAGGCCACACACTGCTGCCGTGTAGAATAATACAACAGAGGATTCAACCTCAATTTGAAATGCAACGTAATCATTTTTCGATTGATAAATATTATGCAAATGGCTGTTTAGATATGTAAATATTCAATTTTTGATAAAAAAAAAAAGATATACCGGTAGGATTAAGAATAGCTAACATAAAATACATGAAAAACTTATAACTAAATGTTATTTTGTAACAATGTTACTTTTACATACATCTTTGAACTAGTCATCCAATCCAAATAGCTAATGAAACTGAAACATTTTTTATTTTATTTCATATTTAACTTACTTACATTTTTATTGGACTCAAATCTTCAGAACTCATCCTCCCAACATGCAGAATGTTTGTTTCATTTTAAACTATTTCTTTTTCATTGTTTTTCTCATTCAGTGCATTAAGAAAAGTAACTCGATTTTCAAATACACATACGTTAATAGTCATTCGCATGAAGCAACAAATGCAAACAATGAAACAATGTTTAAGTCAATGTCTAACCCCGACAGTTTAGTTATCCAAAACGAACTCTAGCTTTCTATTCGTTATCGACAAACCTTGATTGTCTCCACATCATAGCAGGTTTCCAAATGCACATGATGCAGCATCAGAATCGAAACAAGTATAACACCTGCCCTTTCCCCCACAATATATGAAACTGATACCCAACTGTTGACAGTAAGAGAATGACTCAGATCAACAGTGATCTGTATCCAGGTCATTATGTCTCTTTGGTTTATATCCAAGTTATTGGGGTTTTTTTTCTTTGCTCATTTGTTTTTCTTAAAACCTTGCCAACTGAAATAGAAAGTAAGACTTTGTTTTTAAGGTTTCTTGAGAAGAGACCTTGTTTTTTTTTTGTTTTTTTTTATGCAAGTCACACGTCACGAGGCACTAAGGCCAATCGAGTTCAAGGCCACCTGGGCCCAATTTCACAGCGCTTAGCACAAAATTTGCTTAGCACAAAACAAGTCTGGCTTCTATATAAGCAGGTTACCAGCCAAACTCCATGTGATTTTCATGCTAAGCAATAGCAGCTGAATACCAATCACAAGCAATATAAATCGTGCAGTTTTGGCTGGTAACCTGCTTTTATGAGCTAGACTTTTTGTGTTAAGCAAATTTGTGTGCTTAGCAGCGCCGTGAAATTGGCCCCAGAGGAGGAGACAGAAGAAAAGGATGATGGAGAAGGAAGATAATTAAGTTCAATGAAAGATGAATGTTCACATTGCGCTTAAACTGGGATAGGTTGTATTAACCTGGAAACGGATGGAGGTACTAAATTCCAGAGTAAGGCAGTGCGTGGAAAGGAACATTTTAAACATTGGAAAATAATTCAAGGAAAATCATTGTACCGTATATGTGTAGCTTTATAATAACCTTGCAGCTGTTTCACAAGACCTAGTGCACGTCTGAACACGGACAAGAACCCCTTCAATGGAGCAACCGTTGTGCATGTTATTGTACTAAGCAAATTCCCTGTGATGGATTATCTGAACAATGCTTCTGCCATTAAAAGGGGCCTTTGTGATAGAATGGATAGATTTCAGATTGCAGATTATTATTGTGCCATTTTTGTAACCACGCAAAAGATGAAGAACTAGTATCAAATTCATCATCTTAGGACACTGCCTGGCAGCCCTGCCTGTCCTCCCCACCTTCAGTAAGAAATAATAAAAAAGGCAATAAAAAATGACATATACCATTCAGAATGGATGGCCAAAGCATCTACTTGTGCCTTGGTACGGTAGTTACCCTAATGCGATGGATGGATTGTAGCCACATCATCAGAATGGCCCAGGGACTGCACTTGAGACTAGGGGTACTTCATTGAATGGTGCCTGAAAATTGTGCTCAGTCTGGCATTGGGGATGTGTACATATGACTAGCCCAGTCATCATGATCAAGAAATTCCTCTCTCCCCATGAAAAATTATATATAATGGCAGGACGGTTTAGAAACGCCCGCCCAGTCATTCTGCAAATATTTAATTAGTTCCCTGTCATTAACTATCAATTTGAAACTACCGAGATTGTCTGTGCCATTGTCATATCATATGAGTAAATATTCAAATGTGCTGGGCCTCTCTGTGTTTAGAATGAGTAATAACGAGTCCTAATGAAAAAATTGAACAATGCCATGGCAATGAATCACCATATTGATCGTGAGTCAGACAGAAACAATTGTGATTGTTTTCAAAACTGGGGAAGACATGGATAAGAGACATGGTTTGGCCTGCTCATGTCAGGGCAGATGTGGCTTTCAGGAAATGCATGGGGGGGGGGGAGGAAGTTGATATTTGAGTGAAGGCTTGCCCCTTCCCTATTCTAAGGCAATTTGAGAATAAATTCAGGAACTTCAAGAGTAAAATGTTATTATTTTTGGCAACATTTTACTATTATTAAAATTTCCAGTAGCTGAAAAGGGGAGGGGAGGAGGGAAAGGGGCGGGTGGAGAGGAAGACCCTACATTTACTACTGCTCCTGTGTGGATTAATTATCTTAAGTGCATTCATAAGCTTCAACAACATACATTGCACAAACATTGGGAAATATAGTCAACGATGAGGATTGATCGGTTTTTTTTATTGGGGGATGGCGTGGGTGTTAGGGGAGTTTTTTCTTAACCTTTAGTGCTTCTGTAGTTAGTTTTTAGGCATGTGCTGTCTACCGTATATCGCACATCTGTGTATTGAAAACTTACTTGTGGCAAAGATCTCTTGAAGCGGCACTATATACTTGTAAGTGTCAAAACGTACATTACATATATTAAACGTATAATTATAAACAATGCAAAAAAAAAAAAAAAAAAAGGGCTGAGATCGTTTCCATATCACCCTGAAACAGTGCACAGTATATTACTACTAATGGTTTTTTTCTTTTTTTTGCAAATTGACATGTTCCTGGGCTTGTAGTGCTTCACACCATCAAAGTGTCCTCCCACGCGGGCTATTGTGAGACTGGCTACGCACAGAGCTCCCAGTCAATGCTGCACAGAGCCAGTGGATAATTCTGTGGTTATGCATACAAACGTGTAAATTTGTGTTTACAAGAGAACAACTTAATGACAGTTTTTGTAGGGTTCGTGATTAATTTTCTTGGATTAAACCGCCTGCATTATTTTAATTGGATTTTCTAGTTTAATAATTAGAAATGTGTCAGCGCCAGCCGCCATGCCAGGGCAAGATTGATGGTCCATGGACCACTGTCACTGTTGTATTGTACAATGAAATCAGTCATGATTCCAAGTCTTTGTACGTCTACATTATAGTATGAAGGTCAAGATTAATGAAACCAATTGTCCGCTTTTTCCATGGGCTATTGATGGCAGGCTGTTCATCCTTGTCAGTGAAATGAAATAACATGAGTCATTTTACTACCATAATTAGGTCGTACCTTTCTAAAATTACTCAGTACCTAATCGAACTAGTCATTGCATAAATTGGCATTTGTATCTGAATGATGTGGAGAGCACTATAAATTACATGTAGTTCAACAGTTTTGTTTTCCTTTTGTCATTTAATTCGGTTTGCAATATACATAAAACTTTTCCTGCGGTTGATGAACCATGCTTTGGGAGGACAGGTATTTTTACAATCAGTTTCAGAAGCTAGCTTGCTTTCATTTTGATCCATGAGACCTACCTTTATGTTCTTCATCACAGATGTCATGAGATATACAAATTTAACTGTGCCATCTTGTCTTATTCGAACAGGAGGAGCATGTAAATATGCCCACGTACGCATTAAAAATGAATCCTGAAAGCCATTGGGGAAAAGCGTGACATTTGACTTTTCCAAGAAAAAAATGCTTGTGAAATAAACGTAACAAGAAGAGGCAGTAATAGAAATGATAAAGAACAAGCCCAATTGGATGTCGGAAGCTGCGGGCCAACAAATTTTGTGTTCATGCATATGCAGTGTTTTGAGAGAGAAAATCAGCTTTTGACCCCAGTGACCTCATGATGACCTTTGACCCCAGTTTGGTCATGTATATTGAGGATGGGCTACTGATATTTTTGACAAAGTTTGGTTGAAATCGTCAAAATATGTAGAAAGAGCAGATAGACAATGTCAACGCAGTTTGCGAGCTAATTTACTAACAGTAGAGACATGATGATTTGCTTAAACTGCTACCCGCAGCTAAAACAGAAGAGTCTGAAAAAATAGCAAAACTGCAACAAAACGGAAAGATGTAATCATGTTTGTCCCCAATCAACCGTCACAGAGCAGTTGCTCAACATGCATACTGCAAAACTGATCCGGGTTTGGCTGAAACGATGTTCAAAACTGTTATTATAAAATAGAGGGTCAAAAACTTGAAATTTATTCATTGGATATTTGAAATTAAATAAATATTTCAGATTTGACAATAGTTGATACCTGGTGGACCCAAAGGGAGTTAGCATCCCCATAAAACAAAAACAAATCTATGCAAATTTTTCTGCCAAATTAGCATAAATAATGATTTAAGATTTGTAACCCAAATTGAATTGCGAAGGTACATAAAGAAATCATAAAGTTGATTGAGTTAAAGTGGTGCGTATTGTTGGTAGTCTTATCCGCATGGCGTAGGCGCACATCGTTTGACATGGCGGCTTGCGCAAGCGGTGCTAAAAGGCCTTGTGATATGAAACTGCCAAGGCCTGCATTGGACTCTCATCAACCACTAATCAAATATATTGCAGCTTTTTGGGGTGGTGTTTTTGCAGGTCACAAGTTCAAATAATGATGAAGCATGACAATCGTTATGGAAGCAATTTCATATTTTTATATGTATTTTTTATTCTTTTCATGCCGACAATTCTGCTTGATAATTGTCCGTGGATTCAGGTCACAGAAAAGTAGGGCACATGACACAGATCTTAAGCCAGAAAATACAGCCAATAAATATGAAAATGTAGACGTACGGCTCTACACGTTAGTCTTACCAAAAACAGAGACATATGTCTCACATTTACAAATCAGATTATTGTATACATAAAATAGTTGCTTGAAATGAATAGTTGCAGAATATCCCATAGACATATTATTGATTTTTGTTGTTTTTGTTGTGCATTATTGAATTTCAAAATAACGGGCTTTTTTGCATGAAAGTACATGAACCAAACACTGGCAACCTAAGAGTGGACATTAGAGATCTGAAGCAAGATGAAAGCTGCATGCAGTTAGTTTTCTCTTAAATTGTTGGGAGAAACATCCCTTTAAGTTGAAAACAACATAGAAAAGATACTATAGGCAAAGTTTTCACTGCAAAAATAATGGTATTTTGGACAGTTAACGACATGCACATGGTGTCCATTTTCACTTGTGCATTCTTCTGCAAGTGTCAAACCAGGGTCCAGGCAATTGTGGTTCTTGTAGTCTTGTCAAGGTATCCATTTCTAATTAAAATTAAATTGCAGCAAAAAGCTTGAGAAGCAGTAGGTTTTCACTAATAAGTGAACACTGTAAGTGGATGCCGTAACTGACATTAAATTTAATTAAATTTTCTTCAAAAAAAAAAAAAAAAAAAAAAAAAAACTGCAGGCAGCTTGAATATCAATAACATAACTTGACAAAAACAGTTAATTTAGATGTTTCTATTGCCCAATGCTTGCAATTTTTTGCTCTTTAATCATCACAGCACACCAGTTTATCATTAGTTACGACTCAGAATTTCCGGCATTGTGCTATAATGTGGTTTTATTATTGGGGGATCACAAAGCCTGAATATTTAAACTTTCACTTGTTTAACTTGCCAGTGGCTTGCTGAAACATAATTCCTTCACTGCCGCCAGTTCTCAGACTCTCAGACTGAATGTCCCAAATCCAAACCTCTCAGAGAAAACAAAAATCCTTTCCTTTCCTAGAAATCACCCACTGTGTAGCACTTGACCCTGTCCAAGCCCAGAAACCTTTCCTGACTTGGGGTGGTTCCCCTGCCTGTGCCCAAACCATCGTTGTCATTTGGTATTCTACCGCACCGACCATTGACGTCAAATCCCGCAAGTGATGTCAGACTTCCCTTCATCTCACTGACATGTTTTTCTGCTGCATTTGTTTTCTACTCTCCGTCTCTCTCTCTCTCACTCTCTCCAAGTCTTCGTTCACTCATAACGTCGAGTTTGATTCCCAGACCGGATATGTGACAGGGCAGGCGTGAGGGACCTGTTTTTCGCAAGCAGGACGGGCCTTGGCTGCAACTAACGCTACTATCGATCCTTCTCCAATCCTTCTTGGAGATGTATTTATGTGAGCGCGCTGTAGGTAGAGGTATTTTGGAAGACTTATAGACCGTGCTTGGCCATGTGATAGCTGTGCAATCATTGTATTAGTGTCAGTGCAAGATAATCCATGGATTTTCTGTGTGCAAATTAGCAATATTGATGGAATTTCTCTGGAAAGTACAAATGACCCTATAATTTTTCCCAATATAAAAAATTTAATGATTAAACTGAGGCCTTCTTTTAAGAAAGGCTGGTTTTCTTAAATTAAAATTTGATAATACTGTGCTGCTGTTGCTTTTTATGTTTCTGTTTATATGAATCTGAATATACCCCCAAAAAAGAAGCCAGTTGTGACATTTTCCTGTACATGTGCAAATCTTACAAGGTGTTGGCATTGTACGCAGAGAAGAAATAATACCACATTTGGGGAAGCACCTTAATCATTTTCATTAAAATAAAAAGTACAAAGAATAAAATAGATAACAATTTGATACATATATGAAATGATATCAAAAATAAATTGATCCTAAAAGTCCAAAACGGAAAATGTCACAAAACCTTAAAAAGGTTAACCTACAAGTGATAACATTGAATTTAAAAAAATACTTGACTGCTATAAGCAATATAGCTCAGTATTCACCTTACATCATAAATCAAAGTTTTTACTCACCAAAGCTCATATCAGTACATCATACAGCGACAAGGTTATTATAAAGACATACAAAAACTACTTAGGAAATACATGATATTTTATAAGGGTGATATATTTCCAGTATTCTAAACAATGGTGTGCCTGCTCATGACGGATCACTTTTTTTTACCTTAACCATGCAAACCACTGGTACCACTAATTTCCACCTCTGGTCATAGTTGGAGAATGTGATTAGCAAAAAATGTGTTGCAGAAAGCCAGACATTAAGACTAACATAATCCCCAAGAGCCTTTCAGTAAATAGGAGGCAGGCTCACTGTGACAAGATATTTTCTGAGGCTGTCTTTACTGACCATTTACATTGATAACTTTTTTTTTTGTGGGGAGAATTTTTGGCCATATTTTTTGAGGGGAGGAATACTTTGTCTTAATTTTGAGAGGCATTACAACACGCATTGTAATTTTGTACAATATAGATTTATCGTGCTAGTTAGAAACATACATCATACTCAAGCAAAAATGTTTGCCCTGCACAAGGCTGCAAGGAAATGTTGATAATACCTTGGTAGTTCGGCAATTATGTTTAATTTTCAATTTAACAATTAAGTGGAATTTCTTTCAGTTACAAATCAATCAAAACTAATAAATAAACATTTACATGTAGTATTATAGGAAAGAATACTGCAATAACAATTGAAATTGTCAAAAGATATAAAATGAGAAATTCAGCCTAAAATTTCATTTCCATTGCAAACAACAGTTAATATAGCCAGCAGAATAAGATGGAAATCAGTTCTGAGGACAAAGCAGCTGTCGCCGCCTTTATGGCACAGTGTGTTTATCCATTACTTAAATGCTTTTCCTTGCAAAGGCATGATTGTAACAATGTCATCGAATGCCTGAGAGATCTGATATTTACATGCATATGGTTGCATCAAGTTTCCGTTCATCCGATGATCAGTTGATCAGTCCAAATGTAATAACTTACATTGACAGTTTTTGCCTTTGGGCTGCTGTAATCTTATAACCACGCTCTGGCTTCTTGAAGTGAAAGTTCTGTATTTAAGAAAGCAATATTGGTCTATTTTTTATATTGAGGGACTCATTTTTTTCATTCATATTTCCATTTTGTGAAGTACTCTGTGCAGGGAAAGAATTTGGATGTCAAAGCACAGGAATATAATCATTTGTAACAAATGTTGATAGTATTATATTTAGGCAGAAAGCCTACATCCCCACCCCAAGAAAGCCTGCTCAAGAAGCTGTGGGTGCCCCAAGGACATCGACCGCTGCCACAAATTAAAGTGATACAATCAGTTTCATTTTGGCAGCATAATTCAAACACTCAAGGATTAAAATTAAAGAAATATCTACATGTAGATGTTGTCAAGTTGAGTACCAAACAATTACAGCCTCCAAAAATGTACAAAATGATCAGGTTTAAGTAATTGAAATTAAATATTTTCATGGAGAAATCTGAAAAATGGCAGCAGCTTTTCTGTCATAAAATTTAATACTGCTGTACTCATGAATATGGAAATTTATTATGTGAAATGAAACTTTGCTGAATATGTACATGTCCCTAACAATATTTTTCATTTGGAAATAATGAAATCAATACTATTAACAAATCTAATTAACATAAAAATCAATTTATTTACACTTCTTGTGACAATAATCTAATTAGAATCAATTTGTGGAAAAACAGAACTCCTACATATTGAACATATTGATGATAAATATAAACAGTAAGGTAGTAGGTTATGTATCTATCTTCGTAATTATGGATAATTTTATTTGTGGGTCTTAATTTGATAGTGAACCTTGTACTTTTAAGGCATATTTTGTTTTTATTCATCTACACTATTTGCTTTTGTCAATATTGCAGTTCTGCTTAATGTTGCATTTTTGCACTGACATTTGTGCAGTGAAAAAAAAAGAAGGAAGATATCGATTGATAACTTGTTTGCAATCAGTAATTATTCAATTTTGACACAAATTTTACATAAATTTGTACAACTGTACATGAATTGCAGTGTTGTACACATGTATATACAATGTACTATTAGTATCTGAGACATTTTCTGCACTCATCAAAATGCACTTGACTTCAATCAAAAAAGGAAGGTTTCTGAATGTTGGGGACCCCAGCTAAATGTATATACATCTCCATAGGGCTCTAAAGGTTGGAAGGGGTTAGATGAGGGCAAAAATCATACATTTGGGAGGCAAATGCCCATCTTGAATCATCCTCCTGCTCTCTCCCTCCCAACTTGGAATATCCAGGTGAGGTTTGCCGTATGACATCCAGTTTCAAATACATGTAATTAAACAAATTTCTGCTGACCTTGCTGCAGCCAATTTACATCAAGACTTTCCACTTCGAGGACCGTGGATACTTTGCTTTAATCAAGAGCCGGGTCATGCCACTGATTTGATCTGGAGCAAGTTATACAGGAATTAAGCATTCTGATGGACTCGGCAATTAGATTGTGAGCCCTCAGAAACACACTTCGCAACGGAGGGTAATCAAAGGAGTAGAGATTTTGAGTTGGCCCCACGTTACGTCGCTGGTCTGTCTCTCAATCCCTTACTCCTAACGATTGAAGGAAGCCTCTGGAGGCAAGCCAACTGGCTCCAACTGACGACGACGTCTGATTGACCAGGTCACTTGTAGAATAATTGAGCTTGAGTTGAGCCCTGTGCACTTTAGTCTGGGACTGCTCACTAACAACACGATTGCGATCTCCTAGTATTGGGTTGAGTTTAAAATGTCATCAGAAATTCAATTTGAAAGACGGTCAGCTATATTACATATTTTCTTCTAGTGGTGAATAGTATTTCCTTTCACTGTAATAGTAAAGATGTATAATCAATATGAGTATTAAAGCCAGTCCATCATTTGCACCTATCCAAAAAGACAATAACTTAAATTACTGTTGAAAGCATATTTGGTTTAAAGATAGTAATTGCACTAAACTCCTGTGAAATTATTCTTTCTGGCAAGCTGTCATTTTGGAGAAAATAATGGAAGAGGGTACTTCTCAAAGATGCGCTCTAAAGACACATTCTTGGAAATTTCGTTAGTACCGTAATTCAGTTTTATAATTAGGCGAAGCGCATAAGCATTGACACGACTACGCAGCGCACAGTTGCTATAATTCTCAGTTATGCGTAGACATGGCGTAGCTGCAATTGGCTTAGTGAGAATGTGTCTCAGACGCTGAATTCAGGGCCAATTCAAAACATGATTCAGCAACTTTTGATTTGAAATCGAGATCCTATAGAATAATATTTTTACAAAAAATATATAGTATTCACTGAGCTAAACTTTCATCCAGTTATTTGTTACACTTTTCTTTAGAGTTTTAGACTTCTGTTGTTCACAAATGAACAAAATGCACAAATTATAAATGATGTACTCTACCTTTAGAAAAACTTTCAGCACATCTAACTAGATCTAAATTTTGAACTGTAAATGTTACATTTCACATTAGAAAAAAGAGTTTGGCAGATATTTAAATGAACTGAATTGTCAACAGTGATAAACATTTCTATTGTTAACAAAAGAGATATTTTAACAGTTTAATGCATTTTGTGGTTAGTTTAATGATATAATCTACTAAAAATGAGGTTAAGAATGACTTAATAAGAAAGCATCAGTCATGTGGGCAATAATAAAAATAAGGTGTCAACTTGAAAATTCATCCTACCGTTAAGAAAATATTATCTATGCGATAAGTTTATTCTGTGGCTGGAACTCAGCACAGCTTCCCGAAAATATTTTTCATTCGAATGATGAATAATTCACAATGATTTGATAACCTTATCAAGCAACCTCCGACGTATAACGAAAACCGGCATGACTTTATTTGAACTCTTGCCATCAAGCCGGTGTATTTTTATCTCCAAAATTCGATAAAGCACTGGGCTGTGCTAGAAGATTGGCCAGAGACACCGTGTGTTTGCCTGGATATTAATAGCCTGCCCTGCTCAGGGCAGTCCAGTCAGGTCGGCTCCATGCAGCCATCAAAAAGGACAATATCCCTTAGATTGAATCTTGAGCCCTGGCAATTGCACCAGCTTCAGCTTTTGTTGTATGTACACACATAGCCTTGGCTCTTTTTAATTTCTTTTCAGTCATGAAGGTCTTTTTTGATTTCGGGTAAGAAATGAGTAAAAGAAATCCACAGTTACTTGCATAATTTGCAATCTCATTGTCATTGTGATGTGGCTATTATATCAGTGGTTTTTTTATGTGTGTGATGTTCTGTGGGAATAATGCCAGTAGTCAACAATGTAAAAAAACAGAGTAATTTAACGTGATAATGTTTCAAATGGTAGTATTTTATTAAACACAAAATATACAAACTTAACATGCCAAAGATTGCCATCAAAATAGTTAATGTAAACAAACTCTAAGACGAAACAGAAAAAAATAAGTTATAAAAGAAAAGGAACCTTCTTACAGTTTTATTCACCACCTCCAGTTTTTTCAAAAAGTTGTAATGTTTAACCTATAATTCCTTAGGCAATTTTAATAGGGAACTCTCCTGGTCCTCTAAAACGCATCTTAGAAAACAATGTCGGTCATGCTTTTATTTAATCCTTTCCAGGGAATCATTAAGCCCCATATTGAGTAATAGTAATTTATAGGATCTATCTGCTACAAATATTCCAACATCTTCTTAAGACCTCCTCCTGTCAATGCTTCAGTGGCATTTAAAGGCTCTGAGAGGGTTATGATTTACTTACATGTAATGACAATAAGTTGTATTATGTACATTTTGACTGCATGTTGTAAATATGCAGTGTATCTACAGCTGAACTAAGCACGTTGATTCCCTACACAAAGGATACAACAATCCTCATCTGAGCTTTGTGTACAAAATTTACGGAATGGATTGTCATACATACGCATATGCCACTGCCAGGGTACAGATAGAACAAATGCATAGAAACATATAGAACAATATGCGTGCCTTGATCACCGACGGCTGGTGAACCGACAGAAATTTGACTGCTTGTAAGATTGCAGCCGCGCCGCCGTAGTCTTGTGCACGCACATCACATGACGCGCGCGCCGGGATATCAGGGACGCATCATAAACCAGAAATTTAAAGTCGCTTTTCTATCCTTGTATAGAGGATCAGTGCATTGGAGTAAATAGAAACAATTTATTGAAGAATTGTCACCCTTGTTTACAAGCAAGCTCTACATTATTTACTTCTTTTAGTATGGAAAGTAAGCTGCACTACAATTACAATAATGCAAATATATGAAAATCAACAGACGGGGTTGCTAGGCGAAACTGCTAAAACAGTTTGCCCTTCCATTTTTTTTTTTGTGTGTGTTTTTAAACATGATTTCCCTTGTTATCGACAGACTCAGAATTATATTTGGCCATCAAAGTTGTTTCATCGCTAACTTCTTCCAGGGCTGTTGACCTGACTCGAAGGCCACTCCTCAGATGTCGACAGGGAGCTCATGAGAAAGATGACGCTATTCAGTAAGTCGCTCATGCACAATTTTCACCGCTAGTAAATAACGTGCACAGGATCCACCAGGAATCAAAGAAATCGTAATCCTTGAATTAGGGTATGCAGTCCAACATGCAGCGCTCCACTGATAGGTTACCAAGGAGATGCACCTTTTGACAGGGAATCGAATCATGGGAAAATTCTGAATTTGCAGCGTCATAGCATCCTTGTTGGTCTGTCCAGAAGGGGTGGTTCTTGACTTGTCTCTGACATGTCTGAGGGCGCATGTCTTAAATATAATCAATTTTTCTTTCATCAGTTCTTGTAATCAAATATTTTGTTATGTTCTTGAGTTGTTTTGGTGACTTGATAAAAGTAAGACTTAAGGGTTTGCATGGTGGACATGATCAATGAATGGGAGGTTTGCGGTAACACCATGTGAATGATATCTCTTAGTGAGTTGTGTGGTTCTGAGAAGAACCAGTTGGTTTAACTCGACGTTTCGAACAGTGTGCTCTGCTAGTCATCAAGAGACAGATGCTCAGCCGTGTCTCCTGATGACGAGCAGAGCATACTGTTAGGAACGTCGAGTTAACCTCCCATTCATAAATAAAAGTAAACTGATGTCATGCAAAGGTCTCAATTATTTGAAGGATTATAACTTAAACATGCTTTGGTTGATTGTTTCCTTTTCCCCTTTATTTTCCTTTTTATTCCTTAATGCTATGGTTCCCATCAAATAACATAGATGTAGCCTCAGGTCATAACAAATGTCACCTGATAATGATAAATTTTGGTGTGCTTTTCTTTTGGGGGCTGGGACTCCAAGCAGATAACCACAGCCCAGCCTCAGGTGCCAGAGAAGGCTCCTTTCACGGGAGATGTACGATCCTTCGCGCTGCTTCTGCTGGAGATGATGGCCTGGCTGAAAATGATACGCATACCTGAGGACGGGCTGGCTATCAAGACCAAGGCCTGGACGTTGGACCGCAAGCCCAACCGAGGTGTCACCCGCGGCTGGACTCTGGCCCCCGCCGACACCAAGGCCTGGACTGACGACATGTGCCACGTCAACTTGAACAGGAATGCCAGTGGCTCCATGGATTCCTGTGGCAGCAACATCAACAGCAGCACAGATGACGGTCTGGCAGATGCACCCACTGATGCACTGCTGGGGAACACTGTCGTCGACTGTGCCCTAAGGGATACAATGTGCCCCTCCTGAAAAGTTCCGGTCCCCTGCACCTGACAATCTCCTGGGAGGAGATTGGTACATATCCCAGGAGTGACCAAACAGATCAAGGCCTACCGCATTGGAGAGTTCTCTAGCGACCCAAGCACATTAGAGAGCCATCCCAGTAAGGTTGGCAAGTTCCAAGGCTCTTCTGATTCTTCTGGCGGAGGCTCCAAGAAGGATCTGGGCAATGGGCCAACTCCAAGAGGAAGCCAAGACAAGCTTGGCCAACATGACAGAGGATGGGAGCTGTTGCATCGTCAACCCTTACTTTGACATGATGGCATCAGACGATGAGCTTACTTCACAAGAAAAACCACATTCCTCTAAAGAAGTCCCTCATGCACCATCAGGGAGAACAGTGACTGGCTCAGAAAATGTGGAAAAGGAAGAAAGCCAAAGAAATCCAGGAGCAAAGGAACAGAATGGCAAATCAGGAAGGAACAATTGTAGTCAAGGGGTTGATGAATCCCATTGCTCAAAAAGAGACAGCATGTGCAGTCTGGATAGTGGCATATCATCACATCAGAGTTCCATGCGCAGCAGCAGTGATAAAATGAACAGGAGGGCTGACAGTGTGTCCTCAGGGATTAAGACAAAATCCAACAGCCTGATGATGAAGCGACAGAGGATGATACATCAGTCAGATCTCCAGTGTACCTTTGAGACATGCTCCGAGAACGCCAATGACACCTGCTTGACTAGCAAGGGTAACGCGCATCTGCAACCAGGACAGAATGTAGAGACTTGGGTGGAGAATCATGCCTCCCAGAATGGCCATCATAGATCTGGTGTGGTGCCAGACAGGACCAGCAGGGCCAAGCCAAGAGTCCCAGAGACCCTTCAAGAGATAGAATGTCTGGACGTGCCTCCCGGAAAAGACACCGTCATACACACCACAGCACAGATGCATAACACCAACCTGAAGGAAGCCCCTGATCAGCTGAGTAGGACCGAGTCTAACGATGAAACCAATGGTGACAAGTGCAATAGTAAATCACAAGTAACTGTAGCAAGATCAGCTAGTTCCCTCTCGCAGTTTTACGTCCGTAAGAGGGCCCCAAGGCCCCACAATATCACAATAGTCCCTGGGAGCACCTCCACCCTTCCTACAAACCTCCAGAGGAGAACCATCCATGCTCCAGACAGTCCTAGACTGATGGGCATGTGCCGGGCGACTCTAGCTCCTGCCATGGCCAGGTGGCAGCCAACAAGAGCAACTCTTTGGACTCGGGCCCATCTCACGGTCAGGATTCCGCAGTGTGGACAGTTGTCCCCAGTGCTCACCGGGAAACCCGCCTTCAAGTGCCACCTTGTCAATGAAGTCTAGAAGCTTGGAGGATTCCTTGCCCATCTCAGACATCTGTTTCTTCCCCAAGACGCTTGCCAGTGGGCATGTCCGAGCCCCTCAATATCGCCAGGCATTCCAATGATGCGCAAGCTCCACGTCAGGACGCCATTTTGGAGTCCATCAATAGCTGTCTCTCAAGCCACTGATCAATCATCACCCGTCCACAGCTTTGGAGGACAAGCTTCAGCAGTCCAATCACAAGAGGTCGAGGCGCCTTGTTAGGTGTGACCCGTGCAAAGCGAATCCCCCGGTGACTGGAATCAACCAGCAACATGTCAACTTCTGCCAGGAGTTGCAAGCATTGCTTCCCTGCCTACCCAAAGTGGTGCTGGGTTTCTGGTGGAAGCAGCAAGGATGCGGGCAGGCCGTGCTACAGTGGATTGACTCACTGAAGGACTATGATGGATGCCTTTACACTCAGGTGAGTCTCCTTTGCAAACAAAACATCTGTAATGGCCATATGCCATACACGCATTTACCGGTACTTTTAAAAAAAAAGTGGCCCACAAAACTTTTGACCATCATACAAATATAGCTGTGATCCCTGTTGTCCTGTGACACAAATGGCTTATAAAAAAAACCAAGCAACTCTAACCTCAGGGACCTGATCTTATAAGATACAAGTTTCAGACAAATCAAGTTGATCTGCAGTAGGCTTATTGTATTCATTCTACACATTGAAGTCATCAGTGTCGCATGCTATACCTTCTCTGCTCTATAAGCTTGTTTTTATGCGGAGGCCACACAGCACCCTGAGGGCCAGGGCCGAGCCCCTATTGACATGCAATTTTGGTCAGATTTTTATATCTTATTATTTTGTGTGTGTGTTAACTTTCAACCAGCTGATTGGCATTCTGGAATCCTGTTGGGGGAAAGAGCCGGCACTTCCGTCATCCCAAGTTCATCTCATGCTGGATAACTGCCTCACAGAAGTGGCGCTCTAACTGCACAGCAGCATTCCATCCTGACTTACTAGGCCGGTTTATACTTCGTGCAAGTGTGAATACGATGCAAAGTTGACGTCACTAAGCATTTGCTGCGAAATTCGCGGGAGTTGAAATGTGTTCAATTTTTGTGAATTCACAGTGTGAAAAGATGCCAATTTTAATTTTTTTAAAAGTTGCAAATTTTCGAATCTGCAGTGGAACGCTCACAAATTCATGTTCACAAGTTCAGCACTTCGAGTATCATGAACCTTCGGCCTTACTCGTGCATATTTTCATATACACGTAGAGGCAGTTTCAAACCCACGTACGGTACCCCGTCTTTTCAAGGGCACTGGTGATTTCTAATCACTTTGAACTCACATTGGACAGATTATGTTTACCCTTTGACCTGTGCCAACATGTTTGAGCAATCATTGGACAGATTTTGAATATACGTGACCCCGGTTCAACACTTCCATGTGTGCGGATTACACTTATGGTCAGGGATTGGAGGTACATTGATTATGGCCAGACAGTGACATATGAGGAATGCCTTTATAATTGTCACAATTCAAGTTCTTATTTGACACGGATGTTGACTTGATTTCAAAGCAGAAGAAAACTCGCCCATCAACCAACTACATTGTACTCGTAACATATTTACATGTATATAAATACTAAAGATATTATGTATACAAACACATTTGAAGCATTTAAAGTGGATTTTGAGATCAGCGTCCTCAATTTTGGGGGCCGAGATCTGTGTCAAATAACGGTGGGTAAATATTCAATATAAAAACAGTAATCATGTTATATCATCTGAGTATAGTACTGTATCTAACCTGAGGCATTACAAAATATTACAGTATCTACATCTGTATGGAACTTGTAAATACTATGCATTACATTTATAAACAAACTGTTCATGCATTGAGCCAATGTAACCATCGAATTTACTGTCGTATTTAAAGTGGGCATGTATATGCACACTTTTAAAATTTGACTATACTTATAATGATACTTGAAGATTACCCATCTACTTGGACTTCGACTATTTTCATTATTAATGAGAATAATATGCTCTGTGCTGATTAAGTTTACGAAGAGGGTGTAATTCAAAATATAAAACAGCAAACTGTTGAGTCAGAAGTTACTATAAACAGAATCCACTTATAAAGTTGCATCAATTTTTCAATTTTTTTCTCAAATGTGTGGAGATTACTGAGCTGAAACAGCAGCTGAAACTGGCGGGGGCAATGGCTGCAGCCTAGTCTAGATTTTTTGAACAATTTATCTTTGCTTGGAATTAACAGAAAAGACATATTAAAGCAAATGATCCTATACAGGTGTCCAAAAAGAAGGAAACCTACTTTATATAAATTTCACTTATTGAAGGAGGATATTTCAAAAATTCAATTGAATGGTATTTAAAATATTGATCTTTAAAGATAAGTGTCAAAAATGATTGCAAATGCTTATTTTGTTCTGAGATATATATTATAATGTTACAAAGCCAAACCTGTTTGTCCCAAACACCTTTATTCCATCCGCTTTGACTGATTCTCCAGAGCTTGACTTGAAGACAAAACACCACACTAGACTCTTTCACCACAAATGGTTGAAGAGCTATACTTCGCTACATTATTAAAAAATAAAAGTTCAAATAAGTTAAGTAAGTAGGTTAAAATTCCTGTCAAAAGTGAGTTTCCTTCTTTTTGCACCACCCTGTATATGTGCCTTTAAAATATTTCTGCTTTGTTTCTTGTCGTATTTTAAGATCATTTCTCACTTTTGTGTATAATACCGTTGGTGGTTAAGGGCAAATAACGCAAATGTTTCAATTCAAACGATTCATGAACAATTTTTATCTTACAATGTAATGTATGTACATGTATTATGTGTATATCTTCAAATAAGGTATTTTATCACAATAAAAAAAAACCTAAATGGATTTTCCCTATCAACAATGGCTGTTGGGTAGGGGGAAAATGTGATTGTAG